>JAZHYW010003118.1:0-49667 GCA_037355805.1 Ixodes ricinus
AAGCATATACAGATTCATGAAAATATATTTTTAGTATCGCATCTTTGAATTAATTGCTTTTTTTTACCCTAAATGTCCCGTCCTTGTCAAAAGCGCCATCAATCGCAGTCATTGAAACGTAACAGAGGCACTTTGGGATATTTGAATGTGTGAGTCCCCTCACCACGGCTGGGCTGCTGCTGGCCTGGACGGCAAGCATACAGTTGCTGACGTGTACTGTCACTGCTTTTGCCAGGAGAAACACAGTATCCTTCTCCGTTCATTTAAGCAAAAGCGCATCCTCAGCGCCAAATGCTGCTCTATTATGGTGCAGACACCATGCAACTCAGAGAATGCATAGAGGATCTCACCGTCCACGCTGTTGAGCAGTCATTGCCGCGCCAAGGAAGAGGGCTGCCGTGGGCACACCGATATACCGGGTTTTCTAGAGACATCAGAGACAGCCGTCTCGAGCGCTACCAGGTGTCCGCATCCATAAATGGGCAAACAGTCATCTATTAGTTTCCATCAATCGCCCCACAGACCGATCTTCACTAAGCGTTCAATCGCACGCGACGCCGCCATCACTTTAGTTTATGGGAGGCAGGCGGCAGCGCACCGAGTCGGCTCGTATCGTCTCAGTCACGCACCGAGGGAACTTAAAGTTCCACCCCGATGTGCATTGTGGTAAATGCGGTACAGCGAAACTGGCTTGTGAGATTCGGTCTCTTCAGCGCGAAAACCACGAGAATGCTGCGGATCGAGTCGCCCCAAATCCACGCAAAGCCTATTCGTGCCAAGGCCGGTTGATTTGCATGGAGTGATGCAAAGCCTTCATATAGAGTATTATGGCGTCACTGTGTCACTACCTGGTGGTTGTCAACACCCTTTGGGCCATATAATTCCTATTTCGTTTGGGTACAATACTTTTTTAGCGTATAGAAGATGAGAGTACCGAGCAGAGGGGCGTGTTAAGTTCAGCCTGCAGAAACGAAAGGTGAAGAAAAGCGATTGCTAGAACTCGTCCGAGGCGATCCAACGCAGGACACCTGTGTATGGCGCAGTGGGGCTGAAGTGGTGTGTTGCCTAGCCCTGGGGGCCCTCGAAGGAAATTCTACCCTGCAGCTTGGCCCAAACTGCCAGGACCCCAGTTTCATCAGGACATGGGCACACCCAGCAGAGCCAGGGCATGCAGGGGCTCTGAAGCAGAGTTGACTGCAAACGTAAACTCAGGCGGTCTTATCTCGGCCCCAAGCAGCAGAACTGTCATAGAGAAGTGCAACTAGGGTGCCATGGTCCTGCCCTTTTTTTAGCAAAGATTTTTCTTGAGGCTTCCATAGAGAGACCGACTGAGTTTCTCTTCGAACAAACCAGCCACTGAATAGACTATGAAACAAACATGAATCAAAAATTGACATTCTACTGAAAACGAGCAGCCAAGTGAAATCACCAACTGACTGAATGCCCAGGCGGTCGTAACATGCCAACTCGGAAAGCCTTCACCAAAAATTATTTTCATTGTGCATCAGTTGTCAAAGTAAACTTGAAAAAGCATGGCACGATAAAAACAGGTGCCATTGTACGATGGTTTCCACACATATTGTAGCTGGCGTCCTAGAAAGCACTGTGGCATGGCACGTCCCGATGTCGCATTGCGGTGACCTTGACTGATGCAGCTCATGTCGCATTAAGCCAGCACTGCACGCGACATACAAGCAGAAATGGCATGGGATCGGCAACATGACGCTGGTCACTCATGCGCTGCGTTTTTCTTCGTCCAGGCTTTGCCTTGCCTCACGTTCCCGCCTCATGGCTTGATTACTCAAGCTTGTGCCTTGTCGACGTCCCGTGCGTCGGCACTCTTGGATCATCGCGGAAGTGACGGCAGTTTCTTCGACACGTGGAGTGACTTTGCGTTGCATGCGTCCCCCGATTCGTCAGAGCAACATCGACAACAGCGCCGCTAACAGCCATCGGTCCCTACTTCTACGAGTGGCAGGACTCACGATCTTCCAGTGGGCATGGGATCGGCAACATGACGCTGGTCACTCATGCGCTGCGTTTTTCTTCGTCCAGGCTTTGCCTTGCCTCACGTTCCCGCCTCATGGCTTGATTACTCAAGCTTGTGCCTTGTCGACGTCCCGTGCGTCGGCACTCTTGGATCATCGCGGAAGTGACGGCAGTTTCTTCGACACGTGGAGTGACTTTGCGTTGCATGCGTCCCCCGATTCGTCAGAGCAACATCGACAACAGCGCCGCTAACAGCCATCGGTCCCTACTTCTACGAGTGGCAGGACTCACGATCTTCCAGTGGGCATGGGATCGGCAACATGACGCTGGTCACTCATGCGCTGCGTTTTTCTTCGTCCAGGCTTTGCCTTGCCTCACGTTCCCGCCTCATGGCTTGATTACTCAAGCTTGTGCCTTGTCGACGTCCCGTGCGTCGGCACTCTTGGATCATCGCGGAAGTGACGGCAGTTTCTTCGACACGTGGAGTGACTTTGCGTTGCATGCGTCCCCCGATTCGTCAGAGCAACATCGACAACAGCGCCGCTAACAGCCATCGGTCCCTACTTCTACGAGTGGCAGGACTCACGATCTTCCAGTGGGCATGGGATCGGCAACATGACGCTGGTCACTCATGCGCTGCGTTTTTCTTCGTCCAGGCTTTGCCTTGCCTCACGTTCCCGCCTCATGGCTTGATTACTCAAGCTTGTGCCTTGTCGACGTCCCGTGCGTCGGCACTCTTGGATCATCGCGGAAGTGACGGCAGTTTCTTCGACACGTGGAGTGACTTTGCGTTGCATGCGTCCCCCGATTCGTCAGAGCAACATCGACAACAGCGCCGCTAACAGCCATCGGTCCCTACTTCTACGAGTGGCAGGACTCACGATCTTCCAGTGGGCATGGGATCGGCAACATGACGCTGGTCACTCATGCGCTGCGTTTTTCTTCGTCCAGGCTTTGCCTTGCCTCACGTTCCCGCCTCATGGCTTGATTACTCAAGCTTGTGCCTTGTCGACGTCCCGTGCGTCGGCACTCTTGGATCATCGCGGAAGTGACGGCAGTTTCTTCGACACGTGGAGTGACTTTGCGTTGCATGCGTCCCCCGATTCGTCAGAGCAACATCGACAACAGCGCCGCTAACAGCCATCGGTCCCTACTTCTACGAGTGGCAGGACTCACGATCTTCCAGTGGGCATGGGATCGGCAACATGACGCTGGTCACTCATGCGCTGCGTTTTTTCTTCGTCCAGGCTTTGCCTTGCCTCACGTTCCCGCCTCATGGCTTGATTACTCAAGCTTGTGCCTTGTCGACGTCCCGTGCGTCGGCACTCTTGGATCATCGCGGAAGTGACGGCAGTTTCTTCGACACGTGGAGTGACTTTGCGTTGCATGCGTCCCCCCGATTCGTCAGAGCAACATCGACAACAGCGCCGCTAACAGCCATCGGTCCCTACTTCTACGAGTGGCAGGACTCACGATCTTCCAGTGGGCATGGGATCGGCAACATGACGCTGGTCACTCATGCGCTGCGTTTTTCTTCGTCCAGGCTTTGCCTTGCCTCACGTTCCCGCCTCATGGCTTGATTACTCAAGCTTGTGCCTTGTCGACGTCCCGTGCGTCGGCACTCTTGGATCATCGCGGAAGTGACGGCAGTTTCTTCGACACGTGGAGTGACTTTGCGTTGCATGCGTCCCCCGATTCGTCAGAGCAACATCGACAACAGCGCCGCTAACAGCCATCGGTCCCTACTTCTACGAGTGGCAGGACTCACGATCTTCCAGTGGGCATGGGATCGGCAACATGACGCTGGTCACTCATGCGCTGCGTTTTTCTTCGTCCAGGCTTTGCCTTGCCTCACGTTCCCGCCTCATGGCTTGATTACTCAAGCTTGTGCCTTGTCGACGTCCCGTGCGTCGGCACTCTTGGATCATCGCGGAAGTGACGGCAGTTTCTTCGACACGTGGAGTGACTTTGCGTTGCATGCGTCCCCCGATTCGTCAGAGCAACATCGACAACAGCGCCGCTAACAGCCATCGGTCCCTACTTCTACGAGTGGCAGGACTCACGATCTTCCAGTGGGCATGGGATCGGCAACATGACGCTGGTCACTCATGCGCTGCGTTTTTTCTTCGTCCAGGCTTTGCCTTGCCTCACGTTCCCGCCTCATGGCTTGATTACTCAAGCTTGTGCCTTGTCGACGTCCCGTGCGTCGGCACTCTTGGATCATCGCGGAAGTGACGGCAGTTTCTTCGACACGTGGAGTGACTTTGCGTTGCATGCGTCCCCCGATTCGTCAGAGCAACATCGACAACAGCGCCGCTAACAGCCATCGGTCCCTACTTCTACGAGTGGCAGGACTCACGATCTTCCAGTGGGCATGGGATCGGCAACATGACGCTGGTCACTCATGCGCTGCGTTTTTCTTCGTCCAGGCTTTGCCTTGCCTCACGTTCCCGCCTCATGGCTTGATTACTCAAGCTTGTGCCTTGTCGACGTCCCGTGCGTCGGCACTCTTGGATCATCGCGGAAGTGACGGCAGTTTCTTCGACACGTGGAGTGACTTTGCGTTGCATGCGTCCCCCGATTCGTCAGAGCAACATCGACAACAGCGCCGCTAACAGCCATCGGTCCCTACTTCTACGAGTGGCAGGACTCACGATCTTCCAGTGGGCATGGGATCGGCAACATGACGCTGGTCACTCATGCGCTGCGTTTTTCTTCGTCCAGGCTTTGCCTTGCCTCACGTTCCCGCCTCATGGCTTGATTACTCAAGCTTGTGCCTTGTCGACGTCCCGTGCGTCGGCACTCTTGGATCATCGCGGAAGTGACGGCAGTTTCTTCGACACGTGGAGTGACTTTGCGTTGCATGCGTCCCCCCGATTCGTCAGAGCAACATCGACAACAGCGCCGCTAACAGCCATCGGTCCCTACTTCTACGAGTGGCAGGACTCACGATCTTCCAGTGGGCATGGGATCGGCAACATGACGCTGGTCACTCATGCGCTGCGTTTTTCTTCGTCCAGGCTTTGCCTTGCCTCACGTTCCCGCCTCATGGCTTGATTACTCAAGCTTGTGCCTTGTCGACGTCCCGTGCGTCGGCACTCTTGGATCATCGCGGAAGTGACGGCAGTTTCTTCGACACGTGGAGTGACTTTGCGTTGCATGCGTCCCCCCGATTCGTCAGAGCAACATCGACAACAGCGCCGCTAACAGCCATCGGTCCCTACTTCTACGAGTGGCAGGACTCACGATCTTCCAGTGGGCATGGGATCGGCAACATGACGCTGGTCACTCATGCGCTGCGTTTTTTCTTCGTCCAGGCTTTGCCTTGCCTCACGTTCCCGCCTCATGGCTTGATTACTCAAGCTTGTGCCTTGTCGACGTCCCGTGCGTCGGCACTCTTGGATCATCGCGGAAGTGACGGCAGTTTCTTCGACACGTGGAGTGACTTTGCGTTGCATGCGTCCCCCGATTCGTCAGAGCAACATCGACAACAGCGCCGCTAACAGCCATCGGTCCCTACTTCTACGAGTGGCAGGACTCACGATCTTCCAGTGGGCATGGGATCGGCAACATGACGCTGGTCACTCATGCGCTGCGTTTTTCTTCGTCCAGGCTTTGCCTTGCCTCACGTTCCCGCCTCATGGCTTGATTACTCAAGCTTGTGCCTTGTCGACGTCCCGTGCGTCGGCACTCTTGGATCATCGCGGAAGTGACGGCAGTTTCTTCGACACGTGGAGTGACTTTGCGTTGCATGCGTCCCCCCGATTCGTCAGAGCAACATCGACAACAGCGCCGCTAACAGCCATCGGTCCCTACTTCTACGAGTGGCAGGACTCACGATCTTCCAGTGGGCATGGGATCGGCAACATGACGCTGGTCACTCATGCGCTGCGTTTTTTCTTCGTCCAGGCTTTGCCTTGCCTCACGTTCCCGCCTCATGGCTTGATTACTCAAGCTTGTGCCTTGTCGACGTCCCGTGCGTCGGCACTCTTGGATCATCGCGGAAGTGACGGCAGTTTCTTCGACACGTGGAGTGACTTTGCGTTGCATGCGTCCCCCGATTCGTCAGAGCAACATCGACAACAGCGCCGCTAACAGCCATCGGTCCCTACTTCTACGAGTGGCAGGACTCACGATCTTCCAGTGGGCATGGGATCGGCAACATGACGCTGGTCACTCATGCGCTGCGTTTTTCTTCGTCCAGGCTTTGCCTTGCCTCACGTTCCCGCCTCATGGCTTGATTACTCAAGCTTGTGCCTTGTCGACGTCCCGTGCGTCGGCACTCTTGGATCATCGCGGAAGTGACGGCAGTTTCTTCGACACGTGGAGTGACTTTGCGTTGCATGCGTCCCCCCGATTCGTCAGAGCAACATCGACAACAGCGCCGCTAACAGCCATCGGTCCCTACTTCTACGAGTGGCAGGACTCACGATCTTCCAGTGGGCATGGGATCGGCAACATGACGCTGGTCACTCATGCGCTGCGTTTTTCTTCGTCCAGGCTTTGCCTTGCCTCACGTTCCCGCCTCATGGCTTGATTACTCAAGCTTGTGCCTTGTCGACGTCCCGTGCGTCGGCACTCTTGGATCATCGCGGAAGTGACGGCAGTTTCTTCGACACGTGGAGTGACTTTGCGTTGCATGCGTCCCCCCGATTCGTCAGAGCAACATCGACAACAGCGCCGCTAACAGCCATCGGTCCCTACTTCTACGAGTGGCAGGACTCACGATCTTCCAGTGGGCATGGGATCGGCAACATGACGCTGGTCACTCATGCGCTGCGTTTTTCTTCGTCCAGGCTTTGCCTTGCCTCACGTTCCCGCCTCATGGCTTGATTACTCAAGCTTGTGCCTTGTCGACGTCCCGTGCGTCGGCACTCTTGGATCATCGCGGAAGTGACGGCAGTTTCTTCGACACGTGGAGTGACTTTGCGTTGCATGCGTCCCCCCATTCGTCAGAGCAACATCGACAACAGCGCCGCTAACAGCCATCGGTCCCTACTTCTACGAGTGGCAGGACTCACGATCTTCCAGTGGGCATGGGATCGGCAACATGACGCTGGTCACTCATGCGCTGCGTTTTTTCTTCGTCCAGGTTGGTGAACTTCCATCCTTGCATGCTAAAAAACAAGCAACAGGTTTTTAGTTGCCTTCCCATGCCCACAAGTGTTTTTGTGTACAATTCGCGAGTGTTCCGATGTTTTTTCATTGCTACTGGTGCTTTCGGGAGATGTGGAAACTAACCCGGGCCCCAAGACCGGTCTACGGTCAGATGCCGATGCTCAGCCCGAACCTTCGTTGGCTAATATTATGACTCTGTTGCAAAGTTTAAACACTCGCTCGCAAAGCTTCGAGAAGGGTCAGGCCGGTTTGATCAAATCTGTGGAAGAGATAAAAAAAATCAAAGGTCAATCGAGGCACAAGTTGCTGACATTGGCACCCGGCTGTCCAATCTAGAATCGCGATCACTCGCGCTAGATGATCTGTCACAGGATTTCCGAGTCATGCAGCAAACGATTCAAGTAGCTCGCAAAGAGAACACCACCCTAGCAGCGCGACTCAGTGATTTTGAAGATAGACTGCGTCGTGATAATCTCATATTTCACGGCATTTCCGATTCGCCCTCTGAATCATGGTCCCAAACAGAACAAAAGTTGACGACCTCTTTACTGGAATGTACCAACTTTCAACTGACTCCAGATAACATTGAGCGAGCACACCGCCTGGGCGTGTTTCATGCCAACAAGTGCCGACCGATCATCATTAAGTTTTCATCATTTAAGATACGGGAGAAGGTGCTGTCATTACGTTCTAGCTTGAGAGCGTCGCGTGTTTCGGTCTGTGAAGACTATTGCCCTGAAACACGTCTGGCCAGGAGAAAATTGATCGAATTTGGGAAAACACAATCGTCTGTTTTTCAATTACGGTACAACAAATTAATTGTAAACAAAAAATGTTATGTTTATGACGCTTCGGCGGATAGTGTTCATGAAACGGCTTTGACTAACAGTACCCCTGTTACTTCGAACTTAACTACACCTGTATCTTGTGAGACCGTTCACTCTGGAGAAGTCGTTCATTCTGGTGGTGCCGCTTCTGAAGGAATCGCTCGTTCTGGGGTCACCATTAATCCTGATGATTCATTATAGGAAACTAGGAGGGGTGGTGGCCCGCAGTGCACGCGCCATAATGTATCTGTGCTTTTTACTAACATTCGTAGTGTTATGAACAAAAGACAAGAACTTCATTCTGTCATTGATTCTTGTGAAGCGGATATTGTTGTTTTAACTGAGACTTGGTTATCTGCAATGGTTCGGGACAACGAAATTTTTTATGGTTCCAAGCGTTTCAACGTGTACCGATGTGACAGAGAGGCTAGAAGTGGAGGTGGTGTACTTATTGCCATTACCGAAGCTCTTATTTCGTTCAGTGTAAATGTACCATGTGACCTGGAAATTGCTTGGGTGTGTGTAGTGATGAATTTTAAAAGATGCATTCTTGGTATTTGCTACCGTCCTCCTCAGTGTAGCTCCAGCTTCGTAAACAAGTTACATGATGCTATCCATCTTGTAATAACGCGTTTTCCTGACTCTCCAATTTTTCTTTTCGGCGATTTCAATTTCCCTAATATCGTGTGGTTAGACCATTACCCTGTTCCAAGCCTATCCTCATCTCAGTGCAGCGAGTTTGTAAACATGTGTTCAGACTTCAACCTTCGTCAACTGGTTAACCAGCCTACTAGAGTTACTGCGAGCAGTTCAAGTATACTGGACTTAGTCCTTACCACTTGCCCCGACCTTGTCTCGCCAATTTCTTATTTGTCCGGCCTTAGTGACCATTCAGTATTGCACTTTTATTTCAAAGTTCAAAGAATCAAACCTGTTAAAAACGCAAAGCTAATAAGAGATTATAGTAAGGCCAATTTCGCAGCTATTAACGAACAACTTTGTGTATTTATGGATTCCTTTTTGCTGACTTTCGACCAACGCACGGTCCAATACAACTGGAATTTGTTTAAAGAAATCGTACACAGACTTACAAATACGTACATTCCATGTCGTGTCATAAAATATGTCGTACAGTCACCATGGTATAACGTTACTCTAAATAGACTTGCCAATAAAAAGAAGCGTTTGTTCCGTGCGGCAAAAGGCTCAACAAGCGAAAGTCGTTGGGCATCATATAAACTAGCCGAACAGAGTTATAACAATGCTGTTAGAGATGCTAAGTTTACCTTTTTCACTACAACGTTACCGTCAATGTTAATGAACAATCCCAAACAGTTTTGGAATGTCGTAAATCAGAAAGAAGGTTATTTTGTATCGCTAACGGATGGGGATGGAGAGTTGGTGCCAAGAGATGATTGTGCGAATTTACTGAACGATACATTTTCAAGGGCTTTTTCCGCCGTTGGAGACTGTCCCAACCCGGAATTTCAATCACCGAACTTTTTCCCAATGTTTCCAATATCAATTGATCCTGCAGGTATAATTAAACTAATCGATTCCCTTAAATTGTCCTCATCCACTGGTGTTGATGAAATTAATTCTAAATTTTTGAAGAGCACTAAGGAATACTCATCTATCATTTTGGCTAAAATTTTTCAGCAATCCTTAGAGGAATCATGTCTGCCTGATGATTGGAAAGTGGGGAGGGTGGTTCCTCTACACAAGGGCGGGAGTAAGCATTCACCCAACAACTTTCGTCCAATATCTTTAACAAGCGTTCCTTGCAAAATTTTCGAACACGTCATCTACTCCCACCTTGCCAACTTTCTTGATTCTAATGCATTTTTCAGTCTGTGCCAACATGGCTTTCGTAAAACATTTTCCTGTGAAACGCAACTTCTATCTTTCACTCATAATCTGCATTCCATTCTTGACCGCGGGTCCCAGGCGGACTGCGTATTCCTCGATTTCTCGAAAGCTTTCGATAAGGTCAGTCACCAATTATTGCTTTTTAAGCTGAGTAAACTTAATATTGACTTAAGCGTTCTTCAGTGGATTCAACATTTTCTGTCTCATCGCTCACAGTTCGTAACTGTTAATGGCTCTAATTCCCATTTAACCCCAGTTAACTCTGGTGTTCCGCAAGGTTCGGTTTTAGGACCATTACTCTTTCTTATTTACATCAACGATCTGCCAGCCATCATTTCATCCTCTGTGTGTTTATTTGCAGATGATTGCGTTATTTACCGAGAAATTTCTACCGACAGTGACACAACCTTATTGCAGTCAGATCTTATCTCAATATCTAACTGGTGCCGCACATGGCTAATGGAACTAAACATCACCAAGTGCAAGTCAATGCGTGTGTCCCGTCGTAATGCCGTTTGTCCTACTTACTACCTTAATAGCGCTCCACTGGAGCCCGTGCACTGTTATAAATACCTTGGCATCCACATAACATCTGATCTTTCATGGAATATTCATATTGAACATGTTATTAACAATGCTAACCGCATGCTAGGCTTTTTAAGAAGGAATTTTAGTTCTGTGCCGTCATCTCTCAAACTTCTTCTTTATAAATCACTTGTTAGATCGAAGCTGGAGTACGCAGCCTCCGTTTGGGACCCCGGGATGGAATACCTCGTTCAATCATTGGAGGCCGTCCAGAACAAATCCGCACGTTTCATACTTTCCAACTACCACCGTACTTCTAGTGTAACCTCCATGAAACTATCGTTATCATTACCCACTCTTGCTTTACGTAGACAATATTCTCGTCATTCCCTTTTTCACAAAATTTATCATAATCCGGCCATGCGTCACAATCTACTAACCCCTCCGTACTATATTTCACGTCGTTTAGATCATAAGAACAAAGTGGGCGTCTTTCCATGCAATACTAATGCATTTTTTTATTCATTCATTCCGCGCACTTCTGTAGAATGGAACCACCTTCCTCATGACATTGCCACCATTGATGACCTTTGCATTTTTAAAGATGCTCTATATAACTTGTTATTTTTTTGATATATGACTGTGCTTATTTTGCCTTTTGTTACTCCTTTGTATTTTCCACTCCCCTCTGTAATGTCTTCGGACCTTGAGGGTAAATAAATAAATAAATAAATAAATAAATTAATAACCGCATATTTTGGCCATTCCACTGCAGAGTCACTGTATGCAGTTGAATGTCCTCAACTTCTTCAAAGTTACTTCGAGCACCATGAGTGACATGGAAGATGCTGCGATACCACCATCTCAACTACAAAACAACAACAACAGAGCATTGCAAATAACGACAATGATGCCGAGAAGCGGAGCTAATATGCTGAAAGATAGTGCATGTTTTGGTTTTGCTGCATAATTGGTTTGGTTTCAAAGTTCAGAAGGTGAAGAGGAATTGCAACGGCGAGGGTCCTCTGGGGTAACAACCACTGCAAAGTCACCTAACCAGTGCGGAAGGTGTTAGTTGTGCCGTGGCTCACATTTCGTAATGACGAACTGTGCATGTTGTCAGGTGCCCGCCACTACATACCTCGAGGTGCGCGAGAAAGATGTGGGTGGCAAACACTGAAGTCAGTCAAGCAGCAGCCAAAGGGGACCTGGAAGGGTAAATGGGCTGATTCAGCTTTGATACCAAAGAGGCCTGAGCCAAGCTGGGCTTTTGAGTGAAGCCTCAGCAGAATGCACGAAGGGGGACGAGACAGGCCTTCTTAATGTTTGTCGCAAAAAAGTGCTTACCGCATTCTACTGGGGAGTAGTAGGTAGAATTTGGGACGCAGTCGTTTCTCGAGATCTGCTTTAGTCACTTTCCATAGACCCGAGTGTTGCTTGCGGTCTCGCGAAATGACAGCCCCGGCACGTTCTTGCCCACAGGTACCACGACGAATGCAAAAAAACAACAAAATAATATAAGAACGCATGAGAGAGGCTTATTCCCGTCGTTCACATCGTTAAAATTTTCTTTCTTATATGGGGAAGCGGCGCACGCTTGTGGTGATAGCTGGGAACCTGCAATTGAGCAGGCATTATCAGTATACAGGAGGCTATGTTCCATGACACCTATCCATGCATGTAAATCACGTAAGAGCTTGGCAAACACCATCTTCTGGTACCCTGGTGTTGTCCAAGACATTTAAGACCATGTAAGAAGGTGCAAGACATGTGCCCAGTCCTGTGAAATGCCTCTGGTGCAGGTTCGGGTCAGCTGGTTGGATACCAAGCAACGCTGGACACCATTTCACATATACTATGCCGTACCGCTGGAAAGTTAAGTAATACTGATCGTGGTCCACTCAAGCAGAAAGCGGATAGAAGCATTGGCCGAGATTACAGTGCGACATCTTTGTACGATTCGGACAGCCAAGGAGACAGGAGTTTGACAACGGATCACCGTTGAATAGTACCATTTTCAAACAGCCTTTACAACGGTCATGTACAGCACCCCACCACCGCTTTATATCATTCGCAGTGCAACGGTTTAGCCGAGCATGCCATATGTAGAGTCAAGAAGTGCATTAGCACGGCTCAGACTCGCAGCCTTGAAACCAAGCTGGCTAGAACTTCCCCACTTTTGTTGAAGTTACGCTGCTGCGGAACCTAAGAAAAGTGTATGAAGCACTCCTCTGAACTGTTATTCGGCTACCGCATCTGATCACAGACTGATTTTTGTCTTAATGCATTTGGACTCGTCCCCGCACGACAGAGGCAACCATCTTTTTGGTGCGGGACAGATTGTGTGGGCGCAAAGTTTTGGCCTATGGTGGATTCCTGAAGTTGCCTGTTCACTTAATGGTATTGACAACGGTAGACACCCCAAGGGATAGCTCCAACAGCATGCGGATAAGCTCTGGACGCGGCTTCCCCAAAAATGGGCTGACCTGCGTGTAGTAACTTTTTGACGGAGAGGTGATTGAACGATCAGGCTGCTCCTTGGCAGCAGGAGACATCCTGGAACGGTCGGTGCAGCGGCCGTGCTATGGGGTGCCCTGTTGGGAAACGAGGCAGATGTGATTGACTTTTAAGTTTAGGTTTAGTGAATCGTAGACCAGAACATCAAAACTGAAGAACACAAACGGCGAGAGAGGCGCGAGTTTGGACTCAACCTGGGGCTTATAAGAGCACAAATAACGCCAGTGACGACGCAACAATCTAGTAGAAGCGAATCACTAGATTTCCACTGAACAGGAACCCGCTGCTGAATCAGAAAGTTCACGTACTACGTACAGCCGGGAGATTACAATAGCGGCGGGTGCAACTCAGATATTCAACCAAAGTCCGAGATTTGAGGAAAACAGTATGAACTACACAGTAACTAACATCTGAGCATGTGTACCCTGTCGACCTTCGGTGTCAGTGTACAATGGTTCAATACAATCAGATATACGACTAGTACCTTTTCTTTTTTGTAAAACTCTTCACAATGAAATACGAAAAAAATTATATTTTCATCTCATTTCTGCATACGCTCACGTCGAACCAAGCGCACTGTCGTTCGTTGTTATGATGCTCAGCAGCTCAGCTGTCTCCAAGGTCTCCAGTATCATCTGTCGACACCAGTGTTGCTGCTCGCGCTAACAAAATGTTTATTTCCACCAATTTACGCGAATCGCACAGGAGATGTGATCTTGGCGGATCTTGAAGTGATCACGTAAGCTAAAGAAGAGCATATTTTATAGACTTTTTGTAGTTACCTAAGTTACTGATATAATTTACGACTGCCTGCACGTGAATATCGGATTCAAAGGTGACCACCACCATGTCGTCACCTGTAGAAGAGTGGTCATTCCACAGCGGCTTGGAGCGCTTGGGGTCGTTACTTTGCCCAAAGTCTAGTCACTCGCGCCTTTGGGGTAGTAAAAGCTTCGAAAACGCCATTTTGACTACCCAGTGAAGTCATTTTTGTTTTCAGAATGCAGTAGCCTTGAGCCGGCTGCGCGAGTGGTAACTTTAACGCTCCAGCGTGCATCCCACGTGCTCCGAGTCTTTCTTATACTGACTAACACGCTGGTTTTTGATGACTCTCCGCTTGTCTCTAATTAGAACCGTAGGTTTGTTCTTCGATCACTAAAACTTTAATTAATATATTTTTATATACGACTGATCGTTATGATTAGACCCCTATACTTTGTTCCCCGGACGTATAGGTCACCCGCACAAACCGCAT
This sequence comes from Ixodes ricinus, assembly GCA_037355805.1. Lineage (NCBI taxonomy): Eukaryota > Metazoa > Arthropoda > Arachnida > Ixodida > Ixodidae > Ixodes > Ixodes ricinus. Next base: position 14,101 of record JAZHYW010003118.1, read on the forward strand.
TAATAGCTTGCACGGATTTTTCTACAAACAATGTGTTAAGCTAGAAAGAAAACACCCAGGATATGTCAACGCTGGGGCGCTTATTACCGCATCCACCTGCTCTGTTTCGCACAGCTGTAGTTTCACTTTGCGTCCAACCATAGCTGGCACGAAAATCCCAGCAGACATGCTGCGCCAGATGTGCGTCGTTCCGGCACTCGCTGCCTTTTCTGAGTTCGATTTCACCGGCTAAACCCAAACATAGTCGGTGAAAGCAAACAGAAAAAAACAACAAAAAACTCAGGGTAACCACGCATTTGCTGTGCGTGATTGGTTTCGTCGGTGTTAGTAAACGTACAAAAATGGTGAGCGGCGTGACAATGCACTTTGGCGCAGCTTCCATAGCATCAGGCTGCGGCCGTACTTATGCCCGAGTCCCACTAGAGCGACAAACAGAAACAAACGACAGCGACAAGCCTCAAACACACGCAGCATGCTCGCGATGGTACCTTTGGCAGGCGTTGAGTCGTTCGGTGCTCGTGAAGTAAGCACGAGTGATTGCGAGCCTGCCAAAGATACCCTCGCGTGCATGATGCTCGTGTTTGAGCATAGCCTCATTTATTCTACAAAGCCTGTCAAATCGCGAAAGAACTCTGGTTCGAGGCTTGTCGCTGTCGTTTGTTTCTGTTTGTCGCCCTAGTAGGACTCGGGCTTTAATGCGAAACAGCAGCCTCCCGCGCGTCGTCATCCATTTCCTGGGTACACCCCCGGGGAACGGACATCAAGCTCTGGAGCATAAGGCGGTCGAGACGAAGGCATCTTTTCGCCCTCCCTTTTACGACTGACATTGGAACGCGGTCAGCAGAAAGCGATTCGAGCAGGCCTCTCGGACGCGTGAAGCGTCTAATGGACCCGCGACTTCCGCCCCTGCGCTTCCTCCCTCCGCTTTGTGTGTGTGCTGCAGCTTTCTTCTCGCCACGAACTTCAGGTATAAAAGCCGGGGGCGACTCGGACCAAACGTCACCACTGGCCTGCTGAGATGCGAGTCATGCGAGCCTCCGTGAGTATAGCCTCCGTGCAGTGCGCCGCGGTGCAGTGGACCTTGCCGCGGCGCTTCCGAGTGTCTCCGGTGTTCGCATCTCTTAGCCCCCATGTTCCCTTCCGGCTTGAAGACTTCGCATGAGCGGAGACTTCCAGCTCGCGTAGGACCCGAGAAGCCACAAAATATTTCACCGTTCCTCCGTGCCTTCCACCCTCACCTTTCCGCTCTTTGTTTTAGACTAACATATAGTCCGTTTCATATTAAGTTTCATCGCATAGTATGAGAGGGAGTGTAGTGTGTTTTCTTCAGATGGAAAGCGGATGACGAAGGGGTGGTAGGTCTGAGTTCAAGGAGATCCTTCTTCGGGCGCCAACTTATAAGCCAATGCATCTTAGGGCAAGTATGCATTCTGCCTTATAGTCGTAAGTGCGTGATACCGAATTGATGAATTTCGCCACTTATAGGTATAACTTTACGATTACTTGGAAGATTCTACATTACTACAGTAAACAACGAATGTTTATGCTCACGCATACTGCCGACTACTAGCAACTCCGTCTTAATGATGTGCTTTCAAAGTGTCCATTCTCAAGAGTAATGACTATATAGTGTGCTGGCACAACTTCAATTTTCTATATTTCGAAATAATTGTGGCGATAACTAATTTGAATGCACATATCTGGCATGTCAAACGCATTTTACAATTTCTGTAGGTATAAATCACTATACTGAATTTTTTATTACTTGAATATAACGTTTTACGTCACGAAACGCTCACCAAATATTACGCCGATCTCATAAATCTCTTAAAAAGATATTGGTTTTAAACAAGTGCCAGACAAAATGCGATATATATTTTTTATTGATTTATTGGCTTCTCGGCGGCTATATAAAGACTCCGGCAAATGCAACCACGCAGTATGGCTTAATGTGAGGGATAGGAAGTTAAAAGGTATATTTGGCGTAATAGCCGTTTAAGAGAATACCAAAAACACGACCATGAGGCGCTAAAAGATATTTTTTATGGAAAACGTAGTATGAAACGTAAGATATGATCTCGGAGACCTTCATAGAGCCAGATCGGCATAGTTGGTAAAGAAAGAAACAATTACAAAACTAGATTCTCCCAAGTTTTAACCTCCAAGCACCTTAGTAGAAATCTCAGAAACACCACGTGATTTCGATACTGGCGAGGGGGGGGGATATGGAGATAAAAATATTGCTTTAGAACTTATGCATTTAGAGCTCAAATGTGATTAGTACCTATATTTCATATAACCAAAGTATTATGAAGTGCAGGACGCGTTGGTAGCTCATGACAAATGTTAGGACAGTTTGCGGGACAAAGTCCACCTTGCGAATTAAAACCGAATTGCAACCAGTTTGAAACAGCAACCCTCGGTGAGTTACGCGAAGTTGTGTCGAATTCGGCATTCAAAGCGCACCGTTATGTGGGGAGGTTAACAAAGTGCAATGTCTGTGTCAATATAAATAACTGCTTCATTAGACCGTTCTATCGGCCATTCTACTGTCGAAGCGTTTTGGTCATAGCAACTCTCTCGGGCTGCTAAACGCGTGTTCTGCTGCATTACATCGCCATGCTAATCGATTTTTCTTGCTTCGAGTCTTTCTCGTTAGACGCTACGCTAGTGTTGGAATGACGCATTACAGCAGCCCACTAACTCGAGTATTCTTTCGCCTTGGTCCAAAGCTCAGAAAAGGTGAGTAACACATCGAAACAAAGGTGAACGTTTAACAGCGTTAACAGTTTCCATTTTTCCTCGCTTTAAGCCGTAATCACTCATAGCTCATAACTCACAACTGCAGACATGATGAGAAAAATATTTGAGGACACCCTGATGGAAGCCAGTTTACTTCATGCTGCTTCGAACATGTCTGCATGCACTGTCTGCATGCCCAATGGGATGGGATACAAGAAAAATAGGCGTATGAGCCAAGGTCTGAACACTGTGTTTTATTTGATGTATTAACAGTGTGACCGCGGCTTCAGACATCTCAATCGACAAGAAGAATCGTTGCTTTCGTCTCTCTTTCCGTAGGTCGTCATCTTCTCTAGCCTCCTGGCCGTGGCGTGCGCCGGTCACTTCGGTGGTGGAGGAGGCGGCGGCCATTTCGGCGGTGGTGGATTTGGCGGAGGTGACTTTGGCGGCGGCGGTGGTGGATTCGGCGGCGGCGACGACGGCGGAAGCGTGGGCGTCGCCTCGGTCTCGTACGTCAAGACCCCGGTGGTGAGCGTCGGCTACGTCGCCAAGCCCGTGGTCAGCTACGTCGCCAAACCCGTGGCCACCGTCTCGCACGCGATCAAGCCGGTGCTCACTTACACCACGGTGTCCCACGGTGGAGGTGGCTTCGGAGGAGGCGGCTTCGGAGGAGGTGGATTCGGTGGTGGCGGATACGGTGGTGGTGGCGGTCATGGTGGCTGGTGGTGATTCCATCGTGAAACCAACACCCCAGAAAATGCTGGGGTCGTTCTCGTACTCTCGTGCGCGTTGTAAATTTATCTACGATATGTCCGACGCCCATCACGCCGGCAACACCAACGGCAGCGTTACCGGACACATGCAAAGCCCGTCGGCGCAAGTAACAGCCCCGCGCGCCAATGGAAGTTAGCCACGGTGGCAGGTGCGGACGGGGGAAAAATACCAATAAAAATGTTGTTTTACGGGAAACATCTTGAAGCGGTCCATTCTCATGTCGCTCTTTTTTAGTTCGACCCATTTTCATTTGTACTTTGTTGTTCCAAACGTACCTTAACATCCTAACAAATATTTTCTTGCATTTGGGATAATTCTTTTTTGACGCGTTTGCATCACATCCAAATGGCACTAATTCGGCATCTCTGTAACATCTATACACATTAAGGGCTTAAGAAACACTGGGCGAGGCCAGTCTCGAGCATCCTATTAGCGCTCCGCAGACAATAAGATTGTGTCCCGATAAGAACGTCAATAAACCATCACAAACTCCCCCCAAAAAAAGGCGTGAACACAATAAGACGCGCATTTCTTAGACAATCGGTGATATTTATTTACATGAAAACCCTTGTAAACCAGACGAAGAGATAGATTCATGCCATAGAAATATAAGCATATACGCGGTGCATAAAAGCCCTTCAGCTTACTTCCCTCCAGAACAGGGAGACAGCCAATGACGGCCAATGATAGAAGGGTCCCAGGGAATAACGATGCGTTACCAAATTATGTTTCATGCCGCCCGCTAGGAGCGCTAGCTGTCACTGGTCCATTTGGGCCGCTGGGGCCTATGACAGTGTCCTCTCTTCACCCTGTGTATATTATTCTATGATGGCACCGCGTCCGCCACTTCAGGGGGAACGAGCACTCCTGGAAAGATTGAGGTGGAACCGGGTGCGACGGAGTCAAGGTGTTGCTGGCGGGATCGAAAGGTGCGTGGGTGGTCCCAAAGCACCTGTGTGTCAGGGTATACCAAGCAGTGAGCGCGTCGGGGCGGAAGGGGGCTCGGTCTAGATAGTAAATGATGTGAAGGGTGGGGAGGCTGTTTGTCTCGACCTGCCGGACAAGCCAGGCGTCTTGGTGAGGGAAAGGTTTGGAGGGGAATGGGAGTAGGCAGGAGTCATCCAGGAGCTCTTGAAGGGTTCTGCGGCGACTAGCTCGTTCCTGACGGGCTATGGTCGCGGGTGGTAGTGGTTAGGCCAGAGAGTGCGCGTGTCTCCCGAGGGGATTGCAGCACAGGGTCGCTAAACTCGTCGAACACAAAGTTGAGCCCGAAGTTTGCGGAACGCGCTAGTTGGACTCTCGCGACGCTGACGTCGCGTCGAGCGAGGTGTCAATCGTTAGGACGCTCATTTCTTTGAGAGTGGCAGAATGCAGTTCATCGAGGCGCCCGTGCAGCGCGTGAGGGGCGCGAGGAGTCCACTGATTGAACGGCTTCGCCGATGACGTTGCGCCCGTTTGTCCCTACATTCCTACGCCAAGCTAAAATAATGCTTTGCAAATTGTCCCTAGGCGACCTCTTGACGCTCAAAATCCCTCCAAACTTTGTGTAAAAAAAAAGTGATTAGAAACCTTGTTTGTCCAAGTTGTCGCTGACGTCCAAGTGACGTTTCCAAACTTTGCGAGAGCCGTGGTTTCAGCTCGCAATCTTCGCTTCGCATCGAGGCGAAGTTAAACTTTGTCAACATAGCGGTGCCGTACGCTGCGGCCGAGCTTATCTTCCGTCGCCGTCGGCGTCGCTACCGAGACCATTGGGACGCCTTTCAACTTCCCGACGACGACTTTCGGCGACAGTACCGGCAATCGAAAGCCTTTGTGCGTTGACTCTGCGACGAGCTTCGTTCGGCGCCCGAACTTCGAGGTGGCGGACAATCGCGTCTACCATGACCGTGGAACAACAAGTACTCTGCGCGCTCCGGTTCTTCGGAACCTGTAGCTTTCAAGGCGTGGTGGCGACTGACGAGCACCTGTCAGTCTCTTAGATGACTGTAAGCCGGGCTGTCAGAGGTTTGCGGCTGCCATCGTTTTTTTTTTTTTTTTTGTAATATCTGAAGAGGTATTATTAAGCTGTTATTCAATTCAGAATGTTGAAAAACAAGCAAACACCGGGGCAATTCCTGGGTAGGGTTGAGTCTCCCGGCAGCCGGCGGAATGATTTTCCCGAAATTCTACTGGGAGTGGTCCCTCATTGGTGGTCAAATCAGTTCATCGAACGATGTGTCATTGACAGATCGTTTCATCGGCACGCGATGTAATCACATGAAGATTTTCTTCAGTTAGAGGTATGTACACATTTCACATTTTCACACCTTTATATATGAAAGTGGAGTGTCCCATAACTAACACCCTAATAAGTGCAGCGATAGACCTTATTAAAAAAAATGTAAACCTCACACCCTTAAAAATGTGTGATTTTTTAAACACGTTTCTTAAAACGTGTAATGAACGCACTACACCTTTATGTAAAGATGTAAAACTACAATACCCCTTCTCGTAAAGCTGTAATTACCACAGTACATCTACTTTTGTGGGGTGTACACAGTGGCCCAAGGCACAATAAAACGACTCAACAAATAAATTACACAAACAAGTTGTCGAAACAGCACGTCGCTACTTGGCCAGTGTCGAGGCAATTTCGGCCGAAAACGCGGCTCCAATATTGGCCGGATGTATGGTTTTGTGCCTCGTCCTGACATCCGGCAGGTATGGGCGTACCGATGCAAATAAACGATTTATGTCTAATAGCACTGGCACCACTGATCTCTTAGTGGGCTAGATGGCGGATAGAGGCATGTATTGCTGGGGTCGAGCGGCACCACCGGCAGTCATCGCTTGACACGAGCTAATGCATGCTATAGGAGAAACGGGAAAACACAACTTTATTACGTTAGTAGCCTATACTCGACCATGAAATTTCTATTGTGTTTTCCGCAAATAACAGTTAATATTGTGGGCAAGAATATTAAACGCGTTAGAATACCAATCTTTTTAAAATAAATGTGGTGTGGTTGAGGGTCGAGGGCGACTTTGTTGGGCGTTAACTGTGATGTGTTTAATGAGACAAGGGTTACCGAGAGTTATTGTGGAGTCATTAGTGATCTCGGAGTCATCAGAGTTTAGCAAACGATAAGTTAGAAGGCCTTTACTGGGGACATTCGCATCGTTTTAACCGCTTGTACATAATACTTCTGGTGAAAGCGTTTTCTTTGAATTGCTGTGAAGGCTTCCACTAACTGAAATTCGGAGCGTGCCGTTCAGTCGCTGAACGTGTCATTTATTTAACAACCGAAGCATGCGTCGTGGGTAAAGTCGGTGGTGCTCCGGCCCATTTTCTTTTTTTTAAATCGATGTTCGAACGCTTGACGAATGTCTATTTGATCTCCAAGCACCCGATATAATGTCCCAGCACGTCATAAAATACTCGCCCTCGAGCACCGCGTAAAAGCTTCCTACTTTTGCGTGTTTTCCCTTAGACTTGCGTGTTTTGCCTGTTGTCAAGCGACGGCCGCCTGTGATGCCAGCGACGGGCTCCCGATCGCTGGCATCACAGGCGGCCATCGCTTGACGTCCACAGTCTTCACCACACATTGTGTGGTGAAGACTGTGGCGCTTGAACTGTCATTTGAACGGTTTTAGCGCACAGATATGAAGAAGAAGAAGGGACAGAAAAGAGCGCTGCAAATAAACGATTTATATCTAATAGCACTGGCACCACTGATCTCTTAGTGGGCTAGATGGCGGATAGAGGCATGTATTGCTGGGAGTCGAGCCGCACCACCGGCAGTCATCGCTTCAGACGGGCTAATAAATGCATGCTATACACCAACTCATGTTTACAAACAAACCGGAGCGCCCCTAGCGGACGCCACCGGCGCCGCGCATGCGCGGTGGATGGTGGGCAAGAAGCCCGCCGTCGCCCATAAACAAACCTTTGAATTGCGTTGTTTTCGGCGTCGGTGGGACTCCCCGTGCTCTTTTTCGCGTTGGAATTGTTGATTCTACGTCCTCCTAACAATGTCTGACTACTTGAGCGGCTTCAGCAAAATTAACGAGGCAAAACTTTGCGTGAATAATGTGACGTGCGGCGATTCATTTCACGTGGACGCCGCAGAATGGGCGCTAAAGCCTGACTCCCAGGATGAAACTCTGCTCGCTATTTTCAGTCGCGACGTCGCTCGGGCTGCAAAAGCGTGGACCGTAGCTGAGATGGTGGACGTCGATACTGAAAACCGCAAGTAGAATCGGGCATTACAAGTCGGTGATGGCCACTGGTAACAATGATCAACATCTTCTTGTATCTACTGTTTACACTTAGCCTACTTACCCTAACGAACCTTCAAAAGCGTTTTGAGGCCTGCACTTAGTTCTTATCGCAATTACCGGGTCAACGTTTGGTTTACGGGCCGCTGTCGTTTGAACGAGCTGACGACAAAAAGCAGACAAGTTTGAAAGAGCAGACGACAGTTCGAACGCATGCGCAATGGAGTGCGGGCAAGAAGCACCGCGTCCCGCGTCAACAAACCATTGGAATGTCACGTTGTCGGCGTCTGTGTGAGTCTGCATACTCTTTTTCGCGTTGGAATTGTCGATTCTACGTCCTCATAGCAATGTCTTACCACTTTAATCGCCTGAGCGAAATTATCAAGGCTCGTTACGCCGCTAAACTTTGCGTAAATAATTTGACGTGCGGCGATTCATTCGCATGAACGCCGCAGAATGGACGCCAAAACCATGATGAGATTGATCTAGCTATTTTCGGTCGCGACGTCGCTCGTGCTGCAAAAGTGTAGAAGGTAGAGGCGACGACCGACGTCGATATACTGAAAATCGGAAGCGGGAACAGACCAAGCGTAACAAGTCGGTGATGGCCACTGGTACCAATGATCAACATCTTGTATCTACTGTTTACACCGAGCCTACTTAAGTCTTTTGAGGCCTGCAATTACTTCTTATTGCAATCACCCGGTCAAAGTTCGGTCTACGGGCCGCTTTTGTTTGAACGAGCAGACGACAAGAAGCAGACAAGTTTGAAAGAGCAGACGAAAGTTCGAACGATCAGGCGGCCGTGTGAATTTGAAGACGCACTGAACCCGTGGGTAGTCCGGACAACTTGGCGGTTTTCTCTCATTTATGTTGAAACAAAACAAATACATTTGGCGACCACAAAGTGTTGCCCGCAGAAGCAATCGTAGTTCGACAGCGTCTGGTTTGCCCTTTTCACGGCTACTATCCATGTTCTCGGACGAACGGAGGGGCAGAAACACATGAAAACTGATCGTCAAACCTTTCCAGGCTCTCTTGGTGAGCCCTCGTCGCAGCATTTTGACGAGAAGGCAGGTTTTTCGTCTGGTTTCTTCCGAAGGAACACAGGAATGCATGTCTCGCACGGCGACTTCTGCCCACCACCCCAAACCGGAAGTGCGCCCGACGCGCCACCACCGCGGCGTGACGTAGGAGAGTTGAGTTCGTGTATAGGAGAAACAGGAAAACACAATTTTATTACGTTAGCGCTCTTTTCTGTCCCTTCTCACTTCTTCATATCTGTGCGCTAAAACCGTTCGAATGTCTAACTACCAACTAGCCCAGTTATCAACCCTTTTACGCTTGAACTGTATAGACTTCGTAGCCTTTGCGTTTTGTGTTGGTGGAGATGACCTTGAGATTGAGACTATATAAGGAGGTGGACTAAATAAACCAGTTAGCTGAGTTTGAGACGTCGTCCTGTCTATTTTCTTTCCCTTCTACGTTTTGATGTTTCTTCTCTACCCCAGTCTCAGGTTAATTCAACATGGTTAATATTCACCAGCTCGCCTGCACCCTTACGATTTTTTCCTTCAATGTTAGTTTAATGTTTTGCAAACATTAAATTTATGTTGTAGGAACGTTTCCTGTGTGTTAAAATAACGTTTGGAAAAACATTAATCTAACGTACACATAAACGTTGTGAAAACATTAAATTAAATGACATTAAGGACAATTTTCAAACGTTTGGGCCAAACAAAAAATAACATTATTATAATGTTTTGGTGCTACCTGGGTACGGGATGGAAACCACCTTCTTTTTGTTATTCCCTTCCCGCTCAGCGCAGTTTGTTTCGGCATTGACCCTGATACTCTTCTTTACTTTTTCACAGGCTGCGGTAATCACCGGATCTGGAAAACCTGCTTTTCAGAGCCTCGTGATTTCATATAAAACGTTCTCCTTCATTTTGTGCTCGCACGAGTTTGAAAGCGCATTCCGAACACATGATACAGCAATACCGTTTGTTATCCGCTTTGATGGGCGGACCTAAAATCGAGCAGAGACTTAGCGGTTCTGGGATGGTGAGACCAACATACATGCTCTTGCTTAACATCGATACTGAGATCCAGACACTGAAACTGGCGTTCTTTGGGGGTTTCGAAAGTGAGTTTTAGTCGTGATCCTTGTTCAGTAAATGTCTTTAGCGCGTTCAGGAGTGTCTGGCTAAAATCGTTTTTTTCACGAATACAAGATAATCGTCCACGTATCTGAAAATCCTTCCAGTAAGTCCCTATAACTTGTCTTTAAATGCTCGATCCATTTTGCAAAAAAAAAAAATACTACTAAAAATAAAAGAATAGCGGTTGGAAGGAGGTGATGCAACCGGGTTGTTTACGAGGAGTGCGGCTAAGATGTAAGTAAGTCGTTTGGAGGCAGAGGAAAGGCACCGCATGTTCGCTTGAAGGGAGTATAACGACTGGCAGGAGGGGAAACAACCAGGACTCGTTGCAGATTTAAGATTTGTTTTTACTAGGATTTAGGAATTTAAAGGAGAAGACAGATTTAAGATTTAGGCTTGGGGTGACGCGGAGAGCAAGTAAGCGCTTGTCGAGGCCCAGGACGCAGATGGGTTTCTGTTAGCGGGTGTCGGAAAAATTGCGGGATAGCAGTTGACACCGGGAACGCTGGCAGGCGAGTTGATAAGTACTACGATTTGTATCTGCTGGGCCAAGACGGCTTCTTTCTTCGCGTCGTTCCAACAATCGATGAAGGGCAAAAGGAAAGCCTCTTTCTTCAGGGGTTTGTTCCTATGAGGCTACGGAGGCGATTTATACGAGGCTTTTTCGACTTCATTCTGGCCGGTCGTGGCAGTGACAGCAAGACTTTTTATAAGTTATGTCACGTCACGACCTGGCCATGAATGAGGCGGGAGATATTTAGGTTGGTTTGTAGCTGTTCAAAATTGTCTTGAGGCGCGAACGGTTCAAGCGGGCTTGCTCGCTGAGCTGCCGCCAACTCCTAGGGCCGATGAGTCCTTAGAGCCCGTTTACACGTGGACAGGACGGGACGCGGACGCTTACATCGAGTCGCACGCGGTATATATACGCGGCTGTTGCGGAACGCGGGTATGGTATACGGCCATCCCGCCGCAGGCTTTGGATCCCTTCGTTCGCGCAACAGATGGACCAAGTTTACACCATTATTACCTAGTCCTGAGAGAAACTCACTCTTTGAGCAACGCAGATAGTGATTTTGCCGCATCGCTTGCTCCGAGGTTAGAGGGCCCGAACGACGAAAAGATGCGAGCGTCGAGTCTTACTTCTGGGCTTACTCGGCGAGATAAAAACAAGGAGTCTGTCCCGGTTCACATCGCTGACTTTAAGGGATACTGCCGTCGCGACGGGGAAGATGATTAACATGAGGTTGCGGTAGGCCACAGGAAATCCCCTGTTTCTGGCGACCCAGGACCGAGGTCCGGAATGCGGACTGGCCGAGTTAGCCGCACGGTACACGGACCCATCGGCAAGCAATTTTGCAGTGTAGGCTAGGGCCACTACCACAATCTGCGACAGAGTATTTGCTCGTTGTGCGTTGTTTTAAAACATTGTTCTGCGCAGAATGGCTTCTTGAAAAGACTGCCATAAACTGCGTCACCCAGGAAGTCTACCGGGAGGAAACACGGGCCCATCCGTTTTCTCAAGTGCTCAGGGCCGCTGACACTTGTTTGGCCTGACAAACGGTTCAAGCGGGCAGTTCTACGCCCGCGGCGACCTCCTAGCAGGAACGGGGCAGGTCCGTCCGCGTCGGGGAGACCAGCTTAAAGCAGGCCCCTGCTGCATCGTGGTGAGTGGGACAGCGAGCGACGGACAGGTCGGCATTGTCTGCCGGCTTCGCTAGAAGAGCCAGCTGAGGCCGGCACCAAGAAACACCGACTCCAAGGGTATTACTACTACCTGCGCCGCGTTCGGATGCTGCATCCTGGCCACTCCGGCAAGAGCAGCAGGAGCCGCCTCTCCGACACCTCACACGGCCCCAACCAAAGCTTTCACCTGTTTGCCCAGTCTATCGACGTGGAAGAACTCGTCCCTGAGGACCATGAAGTCCCGAATACTGGAAGTCCTCCGAAGTCCTGGCCTTGAGGGGGAGGGGGGAGTGTGCGAGAGGAGGATGGAAAACGACGGGGCAGAGGGCACGTGACAGGCGGTCGGCCGAAAGAACACTAGCTGCCGCCAAACAGAGCGTGCTGCGCGAGGCTGGGGCAACACCTCCTAGAAAGAAGGCCGTAGCGCTCCGAGTGGTTACGTCACAATGTCGGAGAAGGAAGGCCGTGGCGCAACTACGTGAGAAAATATCTGCTATCGACGTGAGAAAAATGTGTCTTGTCGAGTGGCGCGCTGGTGTTTGTGCGCGTTATCCGAGATTATCATACGTTTTAAAGGCGCAGTCTTGTACAATTTAATATATATATATAATATAAACGTGATATACAACGCTTTACCAAGGTTGAAAGTACCAATTTTATATTTATGATTATACCCATAACCGCGGAACTACGTGCAGTCCCGCAGGTCCCCACACTTTTCGAATGGACCGGCCCGGTGTGACATTTTCTTCCCTCATACGGCTCCGATTCTGGTAAATTTACGTTGTGTGTGAGCTGCTGACTGTCTGAAAAAGAACGCCGAGACATTTCAGAAGGGACGGAAACCGGAAAAAGAAATAGTCATCGCCGCAGGGAGCGCATACGAGCAAGAGATGTGTCGACAACGTTAAGCCTTTCGTCGCCGTTGTTCTCGTATGGTTCTTTTAAAACTTGTTTCCTTTTTCCCGTTTTTTTTTTTTGTCGCCGCAGTTTTGGGTAGTTATTTGTGTTCGCTTGATACTACGGCATTTACGTGGATTCGCGGAACAAGTCCTGCTATGGTTTGTGTGACATGTGTGGCAGCTAGTTAACTATGACACTGATTGGTTATCGATAGGCCTCTCTCTCGACAGAGAGAGACTTCTTGGAGTTTGTGTTCCAATATTTTTGTAGCGGATATTGCGGGGCCTATGGATGCGATCGACAGGTGAGAAAGAATTTGTTTACGGGCTTTCTTGGTCATGTAGGACGCAAGTAAAGTGCTGCAGTAGGTTTTTCTTTTTTTAATCTTGTGATAGAATGGAATCTTGCTATTCGTCGTTATCCGTGTGCTGTTGCGTCGACATTTGTAAATATGCATGGTAATATTCTAGTTTTTACTGGGAGGTGAATAAATGACAAATTTGTGTGATTGTTGAAACTGCGTTGTTGGTGCTTGTGTGTTTATTTACACTAATGTTATTTTATTGCCTTTAGCGTGTTTATACTAGAGTCTTAATTGCATTAAGGTAATACTATCATTGTATACAAAATAAGTTATAATTTGTTCTAAGGCAGCTCGAGCCCATAGGGAGAAGTAAATTAGTTGACTTTAAATAGTAAATTTGTACCCCTGCACCACAGAAAAGTTAATAAATATTCATTAAATGATACAGGATTTAATCAGCTGGCGGTCTTGGAGTGATTGTACGAGCGTCGCAAGCTAATTTGTCAACCCCAGAATCTCATTCCATCAAAATTACATTAATTTTGCCATGTGGCCGAGGTATAATGCAAGAATTCAGTGACTGCACGGGATAACATCGCTTACATGATCACAAATGACATTTTTCTAGCCGTGTCCGCTTTGACTAAGTCTTCCTGATTTTTAGCTGTGATCTGTTAGCTGTTTCCAATCACTGCGTGTCTCGCCATTTTGTCGAAGTATTTCTGTATAAAATATGCCTTCCTAGAGCAATAATTGAGTGACTCAATGTTTTCGACTAAAAGCAATCACATTTTTCAATAGACGTCTTATACGCATACCTCGTGCCGTTTCGTACCAATTATTCAGAGGTGTAATACTTTGCCCGTGTAATAAAATGTTTTCTAGAGCCGTTGCTATGTGCAGCTTTCATTTGAGCTAATAAGACACGCGTATATGACTAAAATCGCGTTACGACAGTCGATCCACGCGCGTTGCCTTCGCTTCGACGCGGACGCGAACGATGTGAGGAACGATGAACGGAGGAACGATGGAGCCATTCTGGCTGGTCTGGCCCATGGCGTTCCCCGGAGCGGTCAACCAGCGAGGTTCTGACCAGGACGGGAGGGAACGGTGAGCCCTGGCTACACCGGACTGGGCCTTGACGATCTCGGAGTGGTTCCGCAGCGAGACTCGGGCTGTGATGTCCCGGGACAGCTAGCCTACGCAGCGCTGGCGAGGGAAGGACGATCCGCAGACCTGGACACGGACTCCGACTGCGAGGCTCTGAACGACGGCAGACCACCAGGGTCGGTGGGCCGGGACTGCCGGCTGTCGAGGACGGGCAACCGGGAAGTACAGTAAGCCCATTCGCTGTCTTCTCGTTGTGTTATGTCACTCCCTGGGAGACGAGCGGAGCACCTACAAATCGGGAGCGAATATTAATAGAGCGAGAGTACCACAAAGAATGACCGCAACATTTAAACTTGAGTAAATTTGATAAACAATATTTTATTTATGTAAACCCCCCATACGAGAACAAAAGCAGCTTATTGCTTTAGTTAGTGGAAAAGCTCTGCTTACATTTTTTTTTTGTGATTCGATTTGTTCCTAGGGCATTCCTTTTCTCCTTTTAGTTTTTTTTTTTCGCGCTCTGATTTGCTTGCAGTAGGACAGGACGTAACTTCCAAACGAACTGCTGCGTAGGAGAAAAACAGCGTAGAAAAAAGGCTCGACACTGATTTGCTGAGAACAGTTATCCGCTTCAATCTTTGATATAAATACAAAAGAAGCCTAAATTGAAAGTATCAAAGGAATAGAAAAACCAGAAAATATGAAATATTTTCGGGGTTATTTCTGTGGGAAAGGTTTAATTTAAATCATCACAGTAAATCCGGTGATATTTTTTAAGATTTAAATTATGACTTAAATCACTATTTAAATAATCTCGAGTTTTGTTCTCCATCCCTGTTTCGTGGGCATCTTGTTTTTGTTTTCTTTTTTCTTACTGTTATTTTTATTATGTTGGATCCTGACAAGATGTCGCTGGGACAATCATGCGGCTTTGCTTCACGCAAATAAAGTTTGCTGCCGCCTTATGCCGCTTCAGCTACGGCCCGGGAAGTTACTGCGACAACAAACAAGGCTTCAATCCCATGTAGAAAAGCGGCTTGCTATAAACCAAAACATTTACGCCAGCTGCGCAAGCACACTACGCGGGGAATGTTTCATTATGCCCCAAATTAGCGTTTAATTCGCGGTTGTTTTCATCCAGGTGCTCTCAAATTTCTAATTTAAACTAATATTTTTAAGGTTGGTTTATGCATTTGCGTCCGTTTCTCTCGCAGCAATTTTGGCGAAAACAAGGACAGGAACAGCGCGACAACAATAGACGTGGCATATGCTGCACACAACTCAAACGTAGGTGGCGCTGTAGCATTCCGTGCCACTGGCCAATAACAGATTTAAAAACTGTGGGAGCACGCCCTTTCGAATTGTGATTCGCTGTTACTCACTGCTCAAGTTGACACGCAAAAAACCACACAGAGTTGCCGAAGTGACTTGTTCCTGTCGTTTTAGATGCCTCGATTGAAGCCTTCTTGGAAATGACAAGATGGGTTCTGCACTTTTTGATATGAATACCAAGGGAACCTTAGACATGCTCTATAGGTCGAAACTTTTATTTGGACATAAATAAAAGCTGTTTAAATTCAGAATACTCTACTCACTACAGCACAAATTACGCTCTTGCGTCAATTAGTTACACTCTACCATCCTTAGTCAACAAGTGGAGTCCCAGATTATTTATGGTGAGTAAGAAAGTTATTTTAGCATAATATACCTCTATCGGTACCACCTGCGATGGCACAACCGATTAAAGTCAATTTGAGATAATACAATAAAGTGGCAAGTCCGCCGAAATTTATTTTTGAAAAATAAAAACCAATTGTAGGGTAGAAGAAAAATTCGATGGTTAGGGCGATACCCCAGCTAAGGGAGTGGGTTTGATCAGCGGATTTTAATATGTTTGTGTGTGTGCGTTGTTTTCTAAATATAGTTAGGGGTACATTCTTTTCTTCTTGTAGTCTTCAGGGTTTTTTTTTTTTATCAACTGGAGTTGTTGAATAGGAGAGTTTTAAGATGAGAACAGGATGCTGAGGTAGTTAAGCCTTGTTCTTGATCTTGTTTTTGTAAAAATTAGAAGTTCATGAATGGTAGAGTTTAGATTGACTTTTTCTAATTTTTACTTTTTTTGTTCTTGCTTCTTTTTACATGAAGTGAATGCACTGTCCCCTCTCAATATTGAAACCATTTAGGTGAAGAACAGCGTCTTTTTTTCCGAAGAGAGTAATAGAATTGTTACAAGTATATAAAATTATACCATTATTTTTCATTCATCTTTTTATTTTTTAATACTTTTTTAGAATGAGGGACACAACATAGAATTGTAAGAAGACAAAATCAAGCCAGAACCAAGACGAAAACCAAAGAAAACTATTTGTACAGGTATGTACAAGTAATATTTTATTAATCTGTTTAGAGTTACACATTTTTACAATTCTATTTTGCCAAACAAGGAATAGTTGTTTTTCGAGATCTTTAGTGCGTCATTTCATGATTTCAAGGTGTGCACATTTATTTTTTACACAGCTTTTTCCTCAAGCGTTGTTTTTCTTATATTCTAGGCAGATCATAATGGCAGGTTTTGTCTATGTCTTTGGCCTTTTTATCTTGCCCTAAGACTTTCGAGGCAAACGGCATCTCAAGCGGTGCGAGAGTGGGCACCACACAGGACTGTACCCTAATCCCAAGTTAGACACGGATGTCCCCCCCCCCCCAATCCGTACTCTAAACTCTAAACTCTTTCCCATTACGCTGATGATGTGTTGCATTTCATTAGACATGATTAAAATAGCGCGAACTTAACAAGGACAAAAAAGGCACACGTAAGACAGGACTTTTAATTTTTTGTTGTTGCGGGGCTGTTGCCTTGTTGCAGCTGTCGCTTTCTTTGGAAGGCAGTATTCGCCGTTAAGTCGGAGGTTGCATTTTACCTCCTCTTTCCTTTTTTTGGAGGGATTAATGAGTAGCCTGGCCTTATCACCCTGTGTTTCCCTAACAGTCCTCGAGACAACCAGCCTTTTAGGCGTGGCGGGGAGTGGGCACCCTCTAGGATTGTACCCTACACAGAGGTGAGACACTGATTTCCAGCTCGCACTCTAGACTCTTCCCCATTGTGCTGACGATGTTGTGGTGTAGTTCATTTTTTGTTGTTGTGTGGTTGTTGCCTTGTGGTTGATGTTGTGTTTTATGGAGGTATTGGTCAATTAGAGGTTACATTGTACATCCTCTTTTCTTTCTTTTTAGAGGGGTCGGGGATCAAGGAGTATCATGGCCTCCACTTCCCTAGCAAAGCGTTGGTAGCCCGAAAATGAAGAGTAATTGTTTGTAGATCTGGTCGATCTGTCTTAATTTAGTTATGTTTTCCATAGTCAAATTGTTATGTTTCATGTGTTTTTTATTTTACTTTGAGAGGTTTACTGGAAATACGTTTTTATCCGCCCCTTTGTTTACCTGGGGTATAATAGGAGCCACCGTAACCACCAACTTTGTTAAAATTCTCATGAGGTTTTCATTACTACAAAGTTTATTTTTATTTTCTAAATGTAAGAACGGACTATTAATGTTTTTGAGTTCTTGACTATGCATATATTCATATATGAACATTCTGCATAATAATGTAAAACAATCTATAGAGATTTTTTACAATAATAATCTGAATGTTGTATTTTACCAAATTTGAAAAAAATAATAAGTAAAGCGAAATGGTTAGTCAATACTTGTGTTAGAAAGTAATCCGAAGAAAAATAATCACGTATGGCATTTATGGTTGGAATCCGTTGGAAAAGAGACATATCTTTACCATAGGTTTGCCATTGTTTGTTCAGGTTTGCATTTTTTAGTTTAGATAGCTTTTGTCTCATAAATTTCTTTGATTATTTGTCTGAGAAGGACTCTCCATGAAATCGAGCTTCATTTTCTAACTTGTCGGCGATGTCATTGCCGTAATTCTCACTATGGCTTTTTACATTATGTAGATATATTATATATTTCTGTTTAGCGTTAAGTGTTTCCTTCATTCTGTTTTCCTTAGAGTTATTATTTATTGGGTTGTCCAGTGTGTGTAAAGAAGATAAAATGTATGTTATTAAACTTACAGTATATTCTCCATCTAAATATTTTATGTATATAAGGGCTTTATACGTATATCGTGGTTAATTCTGCATCATAGATTGCAGCATTGTCTTTTAATTTATATTTTGCACAACATGTTATTTCTGAGTGGTTTTAGCGCCAGAAATGCAGCAGCAACTGTTTCGTTGCTTACGGATGCGTCTGTATATTTATCTACGTCGGTGTTACTATTTCTATTGTCACGAATGACAAGGTGACGAGACAAATAATAACTGAGGAAACTGAAGCGTTTAATAGGGCGAACTTGTGCCCAAAACAATATAGATAAAGGATAGTGCCGCAGGCGTCGATTGCGGCGAAACAGCAGGATCGAACGCTGGGGCCGAGACTGACTGCGGCTTGCCACGCGGAGCCCCTTTTGTACACACGTGTGCTTCTGGAACAATCGGCGTAGAAGTTTCGGCGCGTAGAACATTCTAACCTCGAATCAGCAACATGGTTCTCGAATTTACCAGAACATCAAATTACAGAGTTAACAAAAATGTGTACCCGCGGCCAGGAATCGAACCTTGGCTTTTTGCGTGAAAGGCAAGCGCGACAGCCTTTAGGCCACGAGCGCGCTGCACTATCAGTCAAAGTAGCAAATGATAATGTAGTAATTTTTCGGCATGAATATTTGTTATATTTACAGAAATTTCTACATATTAGTACGTTATGGCATATTCAGCAATATTCCAATGATTTCGTAAAGCTATATATAGAAAAAAAGACCAATTTCTCTTTCTCAGACTAAGGGAATTGGATTTATATTTTCTAGTACGTTAAGGCTTATGTTATTCACAGTGCGGATGCCTTTTGTTATTTATATTAGAGGAATCATTTGGATGGAAGAAAGTTTTCTACTTTGATGGGAGTTTTTTTTTTCAGTTTTATAATAAACGGGACCTGCGTAAGTGACCATTTTTTCTGTACATCGAAGATATAACCGAAGAAAGTTAGTTTGAGTAAAGCCCCAATTTAGACCTGGAAAGTTACCTAATGCTAATGTATTTTATGTAACTTTGCGTTTACTATAATTAAGGTGTGGTCAGACAGATCATTGATTACCGAAAATAACTTCCAAGTGTTTTAAATATTTATTAATTCTAATTGGTGAATTTCCAGATTTTATTGTTCATTGTCTTTTATATGCTGTTCCAAGAAGTAGAAACTGTGACATTTGAGTGTTAAATCTTAGTTCATACTTAATACTTCAAGTGCATATTCTATCCAGGATTTATCTAGCTCTAAATTTCATTTCTCTTGTTTGCCCGTTGACTAAAAGCGTGAAGTCAACAGCGCATGCTTGAGTATGCCCTCCTTTAGGAAGTGTTTCTGTAAGGAGGTTTTTTATTTATTTATTTATTTAAATACCTTCAAGGGGAGTGGGAGTAACAAAATAACACACAAAAAGAAACAAAAGGGCAGAGTACATAACGTATCATGGCGGCTCAGGACAGTAAAGAGTGTTTATAGCATTTTTAAACATTTGGGTATCAATAATGATAAATTACGGAAGGCGGAAGGTGATTCCATTCCAAAGAAGTTTTAGGGACGAATGATAGTAGAAATGCGTTGGTATTACATTTACAAATTCCAACTTTGAGGTGATGATCGATGCGAGGTGAAATGTAGAACGGTGGGATGAAAAGACGTTGCTTTAAGTACGGGTTAGCATGATAGATCTTGTGAAAAAGACACAAACGAGCAACTTTTCGTCGGAGAGAGAGGTTAGGCAGGGACAAGGTGATTTTCATGGAGCTAACACTGGCAGTGCGGTGATAGTTACCTAGAATAAAACGGGCAGAACGGTTTTGGACCGCTTCCAGAACATTAATTAGATTAGACTGACTGGGGTCCCAGATAGAAGAAGCATACTCTAATTTGGAGCGAACGAGAGATTTATACAGTGTTAATTTTAAGGCTGACGGTGCGAGAGCAAAGTTTCTTTTCAGGTAACCTAGCATGCGGTTAGCGTTATTGATGACATATTCAACATGCAGTTTCCATGAGAGGTTACAAGTAATGTGAACGCCCAAATATTTATAAGAAGAAACAGGTGCCAAAGGGACGTTGTTGAGATGGTAGAAGGGCACATTAGGACTAGTACGTGATATTCTCATGACTTTACATTTAGTAATGTTAAGTTCCATATTCCAAAGTTCACACCAGTGGTAAACAGCATTGATATCTGTCTGGAGCTTTAAAACATCAGAGTCGTTAGTAGATTTAGTATATATTACACAGTCGTCAGCAAAAAGATTAATTAATGATGAGACGCAATTAGGTAGGTCATTGATGTAAATGAGAAACAGTAGAGGGCCTAATACGGATCCTTGAGGAACACCGGATGTGACGGAAGTGAGGGGAGACGTGTTCTCATTAGCAGTAACAAACTGATATCGGTTAGTTAGAAAACAGGCTATCCAGGCAACTACGTTAGGATCAATACTTAATTTGTTAAGTTTTAATAGAAGCAACTGGTGAGGAACTTTATCAAAAGCCTTGCTAAAATCTAGAAAAACACAGTCAACTTGGGACCCACAATCAAGGATAGAATGAAGATCGTTAGTAAATGACAAAAGCTGTGTTTCACAAGAATGAAATTTGCGGAAACCATGTTGGCCCTTGTTAAAAAAAGAATTTGATTCCAGGAAATTAACCAGTTGGGAGTATATTATATGCTCTAGTAATTTACATGGTATGCTGGTAAGCGAGATTGGACGATAGTTAAGGGGGAATGCTTATCACCTCCTTTGTGCAATGGAATCACCCTGGCTACCTTCCAGTCGTCAGGTAAAATGCCAAGTTCAAGCGACTGAGAAAATAGTTTAGAAAATATAATAGATGAATACATAATTGAGTTTTTCAAGAACTTTGAGTTAATATTATCAGGACCAGCTGAAGAAGACAGTTTTAAATTTTCTATTAGTTTAACAATACCAGTGGGGTCAATTACGATGGGGTCCATAGGTATAAAATTATATTCCTGTAGTAAGCAAGATGGCGGATTAACAAAACTTGAAAATGAGTCAGCAAAAACATTGTTCAGGATCTCCGCACATACATCACTGGGGATCGCACAACCGTCAACAAAAAGGGAAATAGATGACTTGTCTTTACTGTTAACAGTGTTCCAAAATTGTTTAGGACTAGTGGCTAGTAATGTCGGCAAGGTGATATTAAAGAAAGAATGTTTGGCGCTTTGAATAGCAAATTTGTACTCCACAAGAGCGTCGTGATAGGCTGACCAGCGATCCGGTTTGTTAGAGGACTTAGCGGCCCTAAACAAACGTTTTTCTTATTAGAAAGCCGCTTGAGTTGGACATTGAACCAAGGAGAATTAGTGTGGGACGTTATCGATCGAAGCGGAATGTATGTATCCGTGAGTGATTTAACCATATTTTTAAAAAGGTTCCAATTTTCTTGAACTGATCGTTGTGAAAAAGAATCGATGTAGCCATCTACAAAGAGAGCGAGTTCATTGTTAATGGCGTCAAAATCCGCTTTCTTATAATCTCGAATGAATTTGGTTCCTTTCGAGGGAGTAACTACAGGTAAATTTAAGGTGATGTGTAACGTACAATGATCGCTGAGCTCAGGAAGATGAGAAATTTCAGAAACAAGATCGGGTGAGGAAGTTAATACAAGGTCAAGCAAACTGGCAGTTGTGGCTGTAACACGTGTAGGCTTTGTGACAAGCTGAGTTAAGTTGAAATCAACGCATACATTTAGAAAATCGAGACATTCTGAGGAATTGGAGGCAACAGAGGGACACACACCAGTCCACACAATACTAGGATAGTTAAAATCTCCCAAGAGAAAGACGGGAGAGTCAGGAAACCTGGTTAAAACCAAATTAAGAACGTCGTGTAGCTCATTGGGGAAGGTAGCGGAATAATTCGGCGGTCTATAACAAACACAAAAAACAATACGTTTATGGCTTGCACTAACGCATACACAAAGAAACTCAAGATTAGTTGAAATGTTCACACAAAAAGATGTCATATTTTCAGATACAGCAATTAACACACCTCCACCGGATCTAAATTCCCTATCATAGCGATACACATTGAAACGCTTACCACACGAAAAAATTTCGCTGTCACGTATTTTAGCAGAGAGCCACGTTTCTGTGAGAATAACTAAATCAGCAGATGATGATTCTAAAACGGCATTAAGTGCGTCACGGTTTTTTATGACACTCCGTATATTAGTAAAAATAATCGAAGTTTGTTCAACAGGCAGACGATGGCTATTATTGCTGTTAATCTGCTATGACGATGTTTGTGCAAGGCTAGAAGATGACCTATTAGTCGAAGCGCTCGCTACGGCCTCCTGATGACCCCCAAACTGAACGGCGGAGTCAGTTTCCAAACAATAAACAAAGACCTTTTTGTCGACATAAAGCTTGTTATAACGCAAAGTAAATGCAACATTGGGATACGTACCCTTCGCGAATTCGATTAGCTTACGTCGTGCGTGACGGGTTGCCGGCGAAAAGTCCTCGTTTACAAAAACACTGCTATTTTTTAGTACTGATTTTGAATTCAAAATATTATCACGAGCCTTTAGGTTTGCAAATTTTACAATTAGCGGACGACAACGGCTAGCAGAGAAAGCACCATATTCTGTGCGCCCGAGCAATACATTCCACGTCAATCTGCAAGTTCATGGCTCGAGACAACGCCGTTCTTATCTTCTC
This sequence comes from Ixodes ricinus, assembly GCA_037355805.1. NCBI lineage: Eukaryota > Metazoa > Arthropoda > Arachnida > Ixodida > Ixodidae > Ixodes > Ixodes ricinus. Next base: position 36,842 of record JAZHYW010003118.1, read on the forward strand.
CTCCGATTGAGCCCATGTTTCACGATCGGAATCCTCAATTCCGTGAAAGATTAAGTTATCTCGCCTGTTTCTATCTTCTAATTCGTCAAGGCGCGAGCGCAGAAGGGTATTTTCTTTCCTGGCTTCATCGGCAACGCGCTGCGTGGCTTGAAGTTCGCTCTGCCATTCGTCAAGCTTCAACGCTTTCGTTTCTACATTGACGAGTCTTTTATTCACATCGGCTAGTTTATTTTCCATCGACTGCTGGCTTTTCCTTACATTATCAATGGAGCTGATTAGGCTGGCTTGACCTGTCTCAAACTTCAGAGTTCGGGCATTAACATCCTGAAGTAGTTGTAGCATTTCGTCCATCTGCTTGCTCTGGTTGTCCTTACTCGGGTTTTCAGTTACGGAAGTCGTGCGAGGACCAGGGTTAAGCTCGACATCTCCGCTCAGAAGTAGCACCAAAAAGCACAATGCATCAAAGCAATCAGCTATACAACAACACAGCACTTCTGGGCGAGGCAGCCCTACAATGCAAAGATAATCAGATTTCACTTTTGAAAAATTTTGTAGTTTACCCACCTGCAGCAGAAACACCACGGGGTTAGATTGCGACCGCATTCTCTCGAAGCTGCCTCGCCCACTGGTGATTTCGGTGCCAAGGAGGGGGCGGGTCGTGAAGGTTCCGTCGATGTCGATGGCGATGAGATGGCGTACCGTCCAAGAGGAATCGAAGCAGAAAAGTTCAGGTAAACTGAATAATGTTCGCTGAACAGGTCACAAATCACGAACGAAGTGGGTTGTCGAGGCAGGCATCCTGGCAAGCTGGTCCGGCTGAAGAAGTCCACCGGCAGCAGGAAGGACGTAAAAATCTGCAGCAGAAACACCACGGGGTTAGATTGCGACCGCATTCTCTCGAAGCTGCCTCGCCCACTCAATTAACGCTACTAAGAGACTGCACATTAAAGGGTTTAAAGGTGAGCCTTGATAGCGTCCATAGCCATGATCTAAAATATGTTTTCTTTTGCTAGTGTGTATAAGAGAGGTCTATTGTAAAATATTATGTTTAAGAAAAAACAAATGTAACTAGGCAGATTGACATTTTGAGGACGGAGAAATATAGCCAGATTGAGTTAAAGAATGCGATATGTCTAGAAATATCAGAACATATTTTTTTTGTTGGTAGCAAAGTATTTTTCTTGATTGTATCAAGCTAATTGTCTAACGCATGATTATATAAAGCTGTAGTTGAAGACTTTCAATGGATGAAACTGTATTGTAGTGACTAATGTAAATTGTTGTGCTATAAAAAATTAATAGAGTCTATTGTTTAGTGTTTCCAGTATTATACCAAAGATAGATAGCCATGCAGTCCTATACTTTCGAGGTTTGTTGTTATTTTTTAATCTTTTTGGTATTAATATGACTTCTTGGTTGTTTTCCGAAGATCTGGGTATAGCTGAATCTTATACATCCGTTTAATATATTTTAGACTAGTATCTTATGATTATTAACTACTGCTTTGACAACATTTGTAGTGAGTTCATCTGTACCCGGTGAAATTCGGGAAGTGACTTGTGTTAGTATTATGCTAAGGAACTGTTTCTTTAAAGGTTTGTCATCTTCTGTGCTATTGCTTAAATTTATTTATGACAATGAAGTTTTTTTATTTATTCAACATTGGTTTTATTTTATCCTCCGGGAAGTGATAGTCTAAGATGAGTTGATTGGATTCTACTAGGGTTCGTGTTTCTATTCCATTATTGTCAATGATAGTAGCGATTAATATAGGGTATATAATTTTTTAGTTGCTGTTCTGTTTGGTGTACTAAATATATATATATATATATATATATATATATATATATATATATATATATATATATATATATATATATATATAAATATATATATATATATATATATATATATATATTATATATTTGAGATCACTGTGAAGAAATAATTCCAAGATGCTGTTTTTGCTTCTTTGATGTGTTTTATGTAGAGCGCCCATCCTTTTTCCGTTCTATTTTTAAATCAGCGTTCCACCCTATTAGCATTTTGCAGTGTTGATGAACGTCTTGGAGAGTTAACTTAGGTAAATGTGAATCTTTTTATATATGTGATCTAATATATTTTTCTCTTTGTTTTAATATTTTGATATTTTTGTTATAATATCAATCTGTCGTTTTTGAAGTGGTCTAGTAATTGGATTTCGCTCCTTTTTTAGTCGTCTTGCTGGCATAATTAGGTCTGTAAAACATATGGTGTAAATGTATTTATGATCACGTAAATCACGTATATCATAAATAATTAAGTAAGGTGAGTCTACATATATAAACAGTTTCTGAGGTATCGGTTGGTCACTGATCGCTATTATTTAAAATGAAAAATGATAATTTGTTAAGAATTTGGCATGAATATATTTCCTGAACTACCTAAGGATCCTCCTCCACAGTTAACCCCCCCCCATGCTTTATTACAAATAATTATATAAATGTAAAAAATGTTTTTTTTATGTTTGAAAGTTCAAGTGTAAGTCGACTAAAACAAGAACATTCGCGTTGCGTCAATTGAGCTTGGTCGTAACCACTGTGGTCGTAACCAACGAACATCGCCGCATCGCCATCGCCATCGTAACAAAACTAAAAAAACAAAGCGAGTTGAAAAGTTTCGGGCGCTTTCAGGCCTTTAAGTTTCCGAAAAAAAAACATCCAAGACGATTCTTGGGAAAACAAAAAGTCCCTAGGTGCCTGCGTGAGTATGGAACAAGCTGTGGGTTTGAGTCTACTTGGTGAGTACTCGCTCATTCGTTTTTATTTTTTCAGTGCTTTCTTTTCGGAGCGTTTATGACGTGTTCTTGCGTGCGCAGGAAGCGTGGAGGCGAACGCGTGCGGCTCTTTGTCGCACACGTGCTTTGCGCATTGGATGATCTTCGAGCTTTTGCGAAGGAAGTCTCGGAACCGACCTGTCACAGAGCGAGCAGTCAAATTGCGGGAACGCACCTAGAGGCAAATGTTGCACCGAAAACAAAGGAAAATGGGGAGCACGGGACTTGGTAAGTGTATCGGGGAGCTTTATCTCGTTGATCGGTGGACAAGACTCCAGTTCTACAAATCGGGTGGCGGCTTGGTAGTAGGTACCACCTAGCTAGATACCCAGGCAGCACGCTTTCTTGGGCCAGCTTGGGCCAATATTGGCGCTTGATTGCAGTAAGCGGGCCCAGCATCGCCCAAGGAATACGATCGTCCGCCAGCCCGGCACTTCATTGTATTTCCTGGCCCAAGGTTTCCATGCTACAGCCAGGGAAGGGCTTCCTTGGCTGGAGCTCGCATTTTCCCGGCCAGGGCCGGCCGATATAGACAGACCACTGCCAGGAAGTGCGTTTCCTTGGCTGGAGCTCGCATTTTCCCGGCCAGGGCCGGCCGATATAGACAGACCACTGCCAGGAAGCGCGTTTCCTTGGCTGGAGCTCGCATTTTCCCGGCCAGGGCCGGCTGAGATAGACAGGCCACTGCCAGGATGTGTGCTTCCCTGGGGATTCACTGAGATTCCTGGCCCAACCAATACAAGAAACAGCCAGCGTTCTGGCCATGTTGCCAGACCGCATATTTGTTCCTTCAAAGAAAAGTAGAAAAACACATACTGCAACATTATCATCACCAAGACTGGCTCAGCCCGTGAAGAGCCACCCTGGTCCGAGTTCTTTTACCCATATAGCCAGAGCCAACTGCCGAGCGAACATTCCCTAGCTGTTCTGAATGTTGAAGGAACGTTAAAACACCATTCAGAACGTTCTAGGAACGTTCTTATGCAAACATTCCCTACAAGGTAAGCTTCTCAACATTCTAGGAAGATTCGTTGGCGAACATTCGTATGCACTATGTTCTCGGAACATTCGCCTTCGAACATTCATGTGAGCACCATTCTTGAACGTCGCTTGCGAACATTTCTAGAATTTTCGCAGGTGAAGCCAACTTTACGGAGCTCTCACGCAATCTGTGGTTCGAAACACCATCCACTATATGCCACTTTGTGCCAAACATTTGCAAATTCAAGGAGTTTCTGGAAACTTAGCATAAGAGATCAGTTTTATCTTATACGAGTCTACCGAGGAATGTGATATAAGGTGTAGAAGAAAAGCAATGGTTTTCAAAACTTGATAACGAACTTGCCACTCACTGGGCATGTAGAGGTGCAGTTTCGAATAGACCCGATTTTTAGCATGTGGGTGGGGTTATTACTTTAAAACGAAAAGGTATATCCTGCAGTTGCGTGTGGGATGCCATGTCTATCTGTTCTTAAGCTTCGGAGTGAGTAATCGGTTATGTGTGCGGTACATGTTGAATCAAAGAAGTTGACAGGTAGGAGTACAGTTAGTACATGCTCAGGCTGGTGCGCTGGGAAAGCGGGAATCTTGTACCTGCGCCTTCTAGACACATATGTTTGATTAAAAGCTATTGGTCGCCCTGTGAGGATCTTTACCATATCCACATATGTAGTACGGCTCATTGGCGCTCCGAAGCAGACTGTAATAGTAGAACTTTATGTACTTTTGAAAATCCCGGAATGTTCTCAGGACATTCTCGTGCTACGTCGGGATTGGCTGACCCGGAAGCAGCCACCTGGCCTGGGCTGTATTTGCCCCGTATATCCAGGATTGGCCGACCTGGAAACAGCCACCCTGGCCCAGGCTGTATTTACAGGATGGAGCCCAGATTGGCTAGACGGGGAATTGCAGCTTACTGCCAATCTTGGCATGCCAGGTTGGCTCTAGCTGAAGCCTTAGTGCAAAACAAGCATGGCCCTAAAGGAAAGCTTCCTTGGCTGCCCAACCTGGCGCGAGCTAGAGCCAGGGTATTGTGCTACTTGGGTAGTGTGTTTAACGGAACCTGTGACTGCTAAAGGTACCCGTTACGTGCTAGCGCTGCTATTTCCACCTGTTTGCTTCCACTGCGGGTGCTCGAATTCAGGTTCGATTTTCGTCCTTGGAAACTGCTCCAAATATTGCGTGACGTGCGCTTTTAGAAGTAGGGACTCTATTGATTACGTTGCTTGCGAAGAGTATAAAAAGTTCTTTTTCGACTGGGGCACGGACTTTTTATACAAAATGCTGTATATGTTGCGCTTATTTGCTAGTCTTCTGGCAGTACTTTATTGTGAAGGTTGGAGGGAAAAGCGCGCATTAAGTAGTTACAAAAAAAAACGTAATGTCTGGAGTACCGTCCGACGGCCATCTGGCAGAGCGTTCAAGTGCCGTCTGATGGCACTTCAGTCAAGCCTTCAAGTGCCGTCCGAAAGTCTCGTATAAAGCGAATTGTCAAAACGACCTCTTTGAAGCTGTAGCACAGCTTAGTGGTAAGATGTCTGCCTAATTCGCAGAGGACCCGGGATCGATCCACAGTGTGGGTTTACCTCTTTAATTTTTTTTCTCGAACATTTTCTTTCGTTTAGACGTTTGGCGATATTTACGAGAAATTTTGTTTTTACCATTAACAATAAAAAAAACGGATGTGGTCGACGAAACTTACCTGAACAAAATGGTATGGGAATTCCTTTCCGGAGGTGCATGGGGGACTGCGGGACTTAGGTGCATGGGGGAAGCGGGACGGGACCACGTGGGTTTATAGTTTTGTAATTAGCAGCCGCATACTGTCGCCGCGAAGCGGCGTGGAAGTGAACTCAGGCCCGGGGGGGGGGGGGGGCGGTTTAACGAGCTTCCCAGTGGTACACGCGCCGTACGACTTTCTTTCGGGCGGCACTTGTAGGCACGAGTGGAGTGCCGTCGGAAGGCACTGTAGACACAACCAAAACACAACAAAAAACCAGGTGTTTCGAACAACTTTCTTGAAGAGGACATTACCTGATTTTCCAACTACTTTCTCCTCAACTTTGGTCCTCAATACATAAGCAAAGTGAAAAATCATGTGGTCGCATTTCGCTGGAACCCAAATTTCTCCCAGCGAGTTTGACAGCCGGTATGGACAATGCTGTAGATAAAATTCACGCTTCACATTTTCGCAAGCGCCGAGAACTATAAGGTGAGCAACCAGACAAGCGATGGCGACCCTTTTCGCTATCACTCGGTCAGCCGCGCGAGGAGGCAAACTGCGTGAAATCGACAGGAGCAAGCGATCAATGCGATGAGCGAAGATTTCTAGAAATTCAAAAACTGAGCGGCGTGACGAGCGACGGTGAGAAATCTCTGTCACTCGTCGCTGTCGCCGTTGCTTGTCTTGTCACTCGCTAAATCGCTTACATGCGGTTCAGCCTTAATTGTGTGAACGCGACAGACGGGTGCCACAAGTGAGTGCTGTGCTGCCACTCACTTCCAAGTGCCTCTCATTTCAGGGCTACACTGCCATTTGCTTCCAAGTGCTGCTCGGGTCTCGTGCTCAGGCACTTTGCTGCCACTTACGAAACTGACACAAACGCATCGAGGGGTTTTGGGCGGGTTTAGCCATCTGGTGTGTTTACCGCACCATTTTTTTGGTGCCTCGACAGTCCAGTCACTTCAACACTCAGAAGTTCGGACGCCATGGCGACAGCGGTTTTGTGCCTGCTTGTCTTATCCGCCAGAGGTTTGAAGACCAACTGCCAGGATCTCGACATCCGACAGCATGACACTTTCGGTTTTGTGACATCATTTGTTGCCTTCTTGGGACCGCTCCTAATACAAGGGAGGAACAGGATGGCAATCACACCAGTGGGGAATACGTTCAGGCACTATACTTGTACTAAAACTTCCTTGAGCGCTCCTTTATGTAAGATTATGTTTACACTTGTAGCGCTACCCCGGAGGTGGGGTTTTCCTACCAGAAGAAAACATCGACTGGGCCATAGGTAAGGCCAAGTCCGACTCGCACTGCTGATTATGTTGCCCCGGTGCCACTACAAGGACGAGGACGTAATGAAAAGTAGCCTGACTATCCAGCCCTCTAGACGTAACATAAAGTATGGCGCAGTGGGAAGGAAGCACATTACACCTGTCAAAGTGGATGCAATCGCAAATGCGTGCCTTGCTGCAAGTTCACCTTCACGGCTCTAAACTATGCGGCAGTTGGCAGGTTCGGCATCGTGCATTATATAGGTTTTATAGACAATACGCAAAATAACTCTTGGTATTTTCATCATGCTCTCGGATCCGACATGTGGAGGGTTTGCTATCTTGAATGTGCAAATGGCACTATACCTCCTCTTGCCTCAGCATGAACTAACTGCGAAGGCTGTGCAAGCGGGAGCGGGTAGCCTTGACTGGAGCAGCCACTTACGAGTGCTCTAAAGCATTTACCTTGCACTTTTAGCAGGCAATCCAACAATGGTTATTCTCCCGTCTAAGATCTGCGGAGCCTCACAAATATACAGTGAAATCAACAGGCATCCAAGTCGGTATCTTTTTTTTTTTATTCTGTGAAGAACAAAAAGAGAAACACTTGCCAGTCTCTATTTTCTTCAACTAGGAAGTTTTGTTTTGGTGATAAAAATGATTTTAAAACATTTAAATATTATTTTCAGACCTCATCTTTGAGTGTATACCTCTGTGTTTGCAGCAGACACTGCGGAAAGAAATCACACCCTTTTAAAGTTTGACGACCTCAGCTGATTTTGAACTGTCTCGGATTTGTCTATTGGCTGACATGTTTCCTTCTTTGCAGCCGCCAAGAGAGTGATTCGGGGAAAGAGGGTAGCACTGTGTGCCCCATAATGAAAAAGCACATTATGTAGTGTGCTTAAAGGTTACTGAACCGAAATCTAAATTTCGTCTAAAAAGGCAGTGGGAGCGTTCAACTGGAAGCTACAAACCCCAAGATATCACTTTTATAACAATATGTCGAATGGATGGCCGTATATTTGGCAAAAGAAAGACGCAAATAAGCGAAGCTGAGGCCACGTTACAGGGCTTCTGGCCTTCTCCTCTGTCCCCAGGCAAGCTTCGGAGGAGCTCTGTGACGTGATGACGTCAGACGGCCTGCTAGCTTCGCTTAATCGCATCCTTCTTTTCCAAAAGATTAAGCCATCCGTTCAAGATATCGTTGTAAAAGTGATGTCTTGTGATTCGTAGCTTCCGAATAAACTGTCCTATGGCATTTTTGGGAAATAAACATTTCGGCCCAGTATCCCTTTACATGGCCTCTCGGACATTTTTTTGACTGGCCTGAAACTTGCGGCGAGGCTTACCTCTGACAACATGGTAACACCGTGAAACTTTTTTTTTCGCAAAATTCACATTGTTTTGGAAGTTGTGAGCGAAATAAAATGACAAATTGAAGGAAAGAAAATATTTTTTTTCTTACATATTATGGCCCCTCCAGTGGTGGGACGGTTGCACCACTCCTCGGAAGGCGTGTCACCTAGGTGCTGTTCTCGTGTTTTCCATGGTTTTCAAACTCTATTTGTTTACTTTATCGCTCTCAAACCTCAATAACAACAACTATTTAAAAGAATTTGGATTGTCGATTCACAATCATACTTATTATTTGCCGCTCAAAGGAAAGCTTTAGTGGCTGTGGCCAATTGAGAAGCCAGGTAAGTTAATGTCATCAGCTGCACGCGTTTACCATCATGCAGCACCATCATACATATCCAAATGTTCTGCGCCTTGTCGAATTAAAATATGGTCTTTGTTCCTTGAGTCTCCTCAACCACTAAGAAGGCGGCGAGCACAAAAATAGCAGATGCTTAAATATTGTTAAATATTACCATAACTAGGTTCCTTGTTCCTTTTTTTGCTTTTCGGGTGACCATGGAGGCATTTTTGAAATGGATCCGGAGTGTCTCGTAATTTTCATACCTTTAACTGGTTTTCACCTCTCAGGTAGGTGGGCTTTCAGAAGAAAACTGTGATTAACCTGAGCTTCATAAAGCCCATTCGGGTTTCGAAAATTGGGAAATATTGTCGCGCCCAGCTGGCCAAGATGGCAGCCCTCCCGTGGCCTAGCGGTTATCGTGCTTGCCTCCCACGCGAGAAACCGAGGTTCGATGCCTGGCCACGGATACGCCTTTTTGTTGTTTCTGTAATGTTGCATTCTGGTAAATTCGAGAACCCTGTTGCTTACTTGAGGTTAAAATGTTCTACGCGCCAAGCTTTCAACGCCGATTGTTTCAGAAGTCCACGCGTCTACATAAGGGGCTCCGCGTGTCGAGCCCGAGTTATTCCAACACCTCCTAGACAGCAAAGCCTGCGCGTTACGTCACATGACGTCACGTCCGGGGGTCCGGCATGGGCTCTGATTGGGTGCGAGTGCCGCGTCAGCGTTCGCGTGGGGCTCGTTTCCTATCATAGTCCCTCGCTTACGCTGACGCGGCACTTGCATCCAATCAGCACATGTGCGGGACCCCCCGACGTGAAGTCATGTGACGCAACGCGTAGGCTTTAAAGCTATCTAGGTGGTCTTGGTTAGTCTCGCTCCAGCATTCGATCCTGTTGTTTCGCCGACATCGACGCCTGCGACGCTAACCTTCTATTTTGTTTGGGCACAAGTTCGCCCCATTAAACGTTTTGTTCCCCAGTTATTTGCCGCCTCATCATTTGTCACTCGTGACAATATCTCGGCCTATCCGAAAATGAAGGCCTGTCCACAATGCAATTGATATTCTTGGACAGTGTCCACCACATGACTGCAACTGGTTAAGAAAGTGCAGTTTTTTTCATGTCACTCAGAATCTACAATTCTGTATCCAGAAAATAATCACTAGGCTAATAACGAAACTATCTTTAATTTTGGCAAGCCTTCATGAATACCCTGCTATCTTTAGATGTTCTTTTCTTGTTCCCCTTCATTTATTCAGTGAAAGAAAAAGTTCTGCCCTTTTGAGACAGTCTTGTTAAAAATATATTTAGAAAACGATTTAGAATTTCCTGTGTTTGATGAGATTGTCTCTTCTATTTTCGCAGCTGGCTTATTTCACTACGTGAAGAAGAGGAAGACCGCTGTGCCCGATGACAAACGGATTGCCGAAGCCCGTTGCCATCTTTCAAACTACCTAACCGAAGAGGGCACTGACTCCTGACAAGCTGGCAGCCGTAGGCAGTAAGTTGTTTTTCTTTGCTCCGAACACGCCGAACTCTGCCATTTATTTGCAGCCATCATTATGACTTCATGTTGCCCACTTTGAGAGCTTGGTCTCTTTATTCAGAAAATACTAAATGAAGTATATGCAAAAAAGTTGCTTGCATATGAAGAAATCAAGCAGAACCCATCCTTTGGGAATGATTATCTACGTTAATGCGAATAGCATCAAACGGTGCGGAGTTATGCGCGTTCGTCAGGTGGCCGGCACACTCTAGATACGCCAGCCCACTCTTGAGGCGATTCTAAATTTGTTGACACTTTCACAGCCCTGCGCACGATCTCCGCAGCCCAGCACGTGCGTTTGTGTCACTTAGGAAGGCGAGCAAAGCACGCGCCATACGCACAAACACTCAAAATGGTACCGACCAGACTTTCTGGCGTCTCAGCCTAGTCTCAACCAACGGTCACTCTAAACGGTTGTTTATATCTTTACCATAGGACGCGCTTTACAGCGCTGTCACAGCTACCGGTGCGCGCGCGTTCCATGCACGAGGGCTCATTCCGCTCTCGTGAGGCTGAGCACGGCCGCTAGCATCACCCTCTCCCGAGCGCGGGAGAGGGTGAGCTCAGCGGCCGTGCTCAGCCTCACGGAGAGCGGAATGAGCCCTCGTGCATGGAACGCGCGCGCACCGGTAGCTGTGACAGCGCTGTAAAGCGCGTCCTATGGTAAAGATATAAACAACCGTTTAGAGTGCGTTGAATGACTGCCTTCATAGCTCTGTGGTTAGCGCGTCTGCCTGCTGATCAAAGGGTCAACGGTTCGAATCCCAGCCGGCGCCGGTCTTTTTTATTTATTTATCGACCCGCGGCGTAAGAGGTTAGATAGCCAGATAGATAGATAGATAGATAGATAGACGAAAAGTGCGTGAAGTATCCAAAGAATGCTATTCGCATTAAAAGGCACCATTCTTTATGATGATGCCAAGCCTGACGGAAGAATGTCCCAATTGAGACATTTGCACAGAGTGTTACAATACTTAACACCTACAAGAAATCACTATAATTATTAAAGGGTAAAGTGCTCTTTGCACATACTCAACAGTCTTGAGTAACTCAGTTAAATATTTTTCAATAGTTTCCAACTTTGTTATGCTTGTTGTCAACATGCAGAAATTTACTTAGTATTTTTTGACCTCTGTTTAGTGAATATCGCTTTGGATATCTTCACAGACGTAGCTTTGTATACAGCTGCGCTAATCAATTTTCCTCACCGAGTCCACAATAGGCTGTGGTTGCAGAGGAATTTTGGGGTACTATTATGGCGAATATAATCTAAAACGCCATGATACCTTGTGTCTGGGACTATTAGTGCTGTTTGTCGTATCAGTGGAGCAAACACTTGCGCACCCTGGTGCCGAGACATATTTACTCCTGTGCTCGTTACGTCGTTTCATTCCCCGTCACAATGAGTGCACCATGCACCGAATGTCCATAGGTGAATGTCCATAGGTGCAAAAAAAGCAGACAATTTGCCTGTATGTTTTTTGCCAGTGAAAGGACAAATTAAATTGTTATTTACCAGCTTGCTTTTTCTTGGGTGAATCTAACTTTCTTACGCAAACAACTGCACGATTAAGCCTTTCTGGAGCGTTCACCACCATACCCTGCAGGACCGGCATTTCTGCCGCTGCATGGTAAATGATAAATTTAGATGGGGAATGTTTTAACAGGCATCACACAGCAGTGATGCACGGCCTGCCGGTATAGTGCTCATCCCATATGACAACAGGCAGGTGTGGGGATCGAGGGAAACCCGTTGCCCTAGGTTCCACAGCACGATCCATGGTTCTTTTGAATGGCAAGAATAATGCATGAAAGCGTTTGCAAAATTCAATCAAAACAAGCTCTGCGGTACTTTTTTGCAGAGCGTCGATTTGTGCAACAATCAGTTTGCGATAGGTGGCTCACACGTACATATAGGTTCATATTTATGAAGAAGGACAAGTGTGTCCTTGCAACCTTCGTGCTCAATACCGCACCCGCCATCTTGCTACCAGACACTCGGAAGTGTACTGTGGCACGAGCGGAGGAGGAGGTTTGTCTCTGCGCCAGGCGGCGCTGATAGCGCCAAGCGCCACACGTGCCGTTTCAGCTCATACCGGCCGTGATTTTAACGGATCTTAAGAAGCTACAGAAGCATGTTAAATTAACGTCTCGTACCTTGCAAAAGAGAACACTTCCGCTGGTTGAGAACACATCTTCAGACTGCAACCCATCGCCTGTGGCAAACCACTTTTGAGGCTTCCTTCGACATTTAGCACAAGGGCAAATGGGCTTCGACTTAGACATCAAATAATGTTTAAAGTTTCGTTCTCCTAGGCCCCTCATTGCAGGAGCGTAAAGTAACTTCTCGTTGTCGACACTTTGAGTTGTTTCTCGCTTTTTTAATGCTTAATTCACGGCTAGCTCAGTTCCTAAGTACGGTGACAGGCTCCATAAAACAAGTCTTTTTCGTCTTCTGTGAGCAACGCTTCAATCATGCGGCACTGTTCTCCAGCTTCCCCCGGTCATGTTTAAAGTTTCTAAAATTTCATGATAGATCTTGTTCTGACGTCTATTCCTTAGAGGGAAAGCCCTCTGTTAATTTGCGAAAGATCTAATACAGCAAGGGGCAGAGGCGATCATCATTTATTCCCGCTGTTGGTTTTGAGCCTAATAACAAAACATTTTCAGTGTCTGTGGGTATACAATAATGTAGAAAGTGCGCGAAATCTTGAGAAAGGAAATAAATGTGCTGAACTCACATGCATTGGCATGATGCAGGTTAA
>JAZHYW010003119.1:0-26687 GCA_037355805.1 Ixodes ricinus
AGCAAACGCATGAATGCGAGAATGTCAGGCTTTGTATAAATTGTTCTCTGATATAGGGAGATGCGGTTCGGCGGTTGTCACGGGCTTTCGCAATAAATCTTACCAAGAAGGAATCAATTGTTGATTGACGTGTCAATATTCTTTCAATGAAAACTTCTTCTGCAGGAATGCACGCCCAGTAGACTCAATCTTTCAAGACACCAATGGAAGCGGACGTTAAGTAAACTGCTTCGCAATTTACGGTGTTTACCTCACCATTATAATGACGACCGAAATGTGACATAACGAAATATTTTGTTTCACGGGATCCGGAAGATTTTGTAAAGGTTGTTACATTATAGTTCCGGAAGTACCTACACATATAAAGTTGTAAGTACAGCTTAGGAGGAGTATGATGAAAACCATCAGATTAAATAGGAAGACGTTTATTCGCAATGAAGACGCTATGAATGAACGGCGTTTAGCGACGGCAAGTTATGAGCGTATGGGAATTTATAAGTTCACGTGATTGCTAACTATAGACATGCGGACAATGACGACCTGTTTTGTCGGGAGATGGAGTAGCGGTGATGACCTGATATCGGACGACTCGTGGCAGACGAACAAGCAAGTTTCTTCTCAGCGAATGGTAAGCGTCTAGTGTCAAGCACAGCACGTGGCTGCCGACGTTGTCGACGTTTCGAACACTTACCACGTTCGACAAAAGTGCTGGCACCTGGGCTAACTTTGTGGAAAGAGTCGAAGGCTTCCTCGAGTCCAGCGCCATCATGAACTGTAACTGAAAACGATCCACTATTCAGTCTGTGGGTGGCGAAACGTATCCGCATCTGCGGAGTCATGGTCGATGCGTACTCTAAGTGGTTGGAAGTTTACACGATGCCTGCCACGACGTACAAACGCGTCATTGACGTTCTACGCTCTCTTTTCCCTACTTTTGCCCTACCGAAAATACTTTTCTCTGATAACGCGCCAAATCTTGCTTCAAATAAAATAAACAAATCCCCCCCCCCCCAAAAAAAAAACAAAAAAAAACGGCATCAGGCATCACATTAGTGCACCATACCATCCTGCAACTAACGGGCAAGCAGAACAGAGGGTGTGCGAAACGAAAAAAGCCCTCTTGAAGCTTACGGAAGAAGCAGTTCAGTGAAGAATCGCCAGGTTCTTGTTCCAGCAGCACGCGACGGTCTCATTTTACACGGTAAAAACACCCGCCGAAGCAATGTTCGGCGGTCGAAAAGCCACACCCCTCGATCTCATATGATACTATGGCCATGAATGAAGATCGAGAGATTCCCAGATCGGGAGTAATGGCAGATTATTCGGTCGGACAACTCGTCTACGTGAGGAATTTCAGCGGAAGTCGGGCCTTCCATGTAAAACTTGAGTAGAAAAGGCTCTATGTTGGTTGACAAGAAGGTGTCATCCCTCTGAAGACGTTGGATATCAATGCCCTTGAGTGTAAATATAACGAAATCACAAAACTCTCCTTGTGTATTGTGTAACTGCACTTGTATTTGGTAGTAGAGGCTATGGTGGTGATTTGGACCTTTCACACCAGGCTCCTTTTTTTATTTTTCGCCTTTACTCCTTTGCGGTTTCAGTAGGCTTCAAGAATCTTTTGGAACGGGGACACTTTACGTCAATGAGGCCATTTGTTCCAAGTAGTCAATCAGGGAATGCTGCTAGAAATCCGTCCTTTATATTAACGAATAAGCCGCACTTCTGCACATTGCAGTTTTCCTGTTCCACGTAGTTGTAAAGCAGCATCCTCATTGATTCTACCATATTCTGTTGCGGGTGAAGAAAGGTCTTTGGGTACACGGTACTTGAAACAAGTCTGGCACGGTACGTTGTGGTTCGACACCCACTAATATCGTCGTCCTTATAGAGCCTCATAATTTAATCATTACCTCGTCACCTCATATTACTCTTCATCAACAGTAAGTACAAGCTACCGCCATATTACAATTCAAGAATTGAAAAATTGAGTCGTTCAATCCTTCAATATGTTTATTGGTTAAATAATGTTATTACGTTACATTACCTCGAGACGATCGACGTCCATCGTCGATCTTCAAATACTTATATAAGGGGGGGGGGGGCGATCGGTGGCCGAGTGCATGTCTAACGCACACCAGCTCGGAGCACGTGGAGCGAAAGCTCGCGCTCCAGAACCCACCCCGCCCCTGCCCGTTTCGATGTGGAAGAGCATCATACCGGCGTGCGGTCGTGTATCACTACTGCGTGTGCACGTTAAAGACCCCGGGTTTGCGGTTGTACCGCACTGGCTAAATTGCTCATCTACAGCTGAGACACCAGACGCCCACTAAGGCAGACTAACTTCCGGCTGTATAAACATACACACAACAATTTGCAATTAGACGCAAAATCACAAAGAACACAGCGTGCCGCCTCTTTTCTTTGGACCGTCTTTATTTTAACCAGCACAAGCTCGCGCGTTCTCTCTTTTGAGACGGTTAGAACTAACGTTGATTAGAACAGTCGCACATAAAACCCGCGTTTCTCCTACCCGGCCGCTTCCTCTTCTCATTATGTGTAGGTGGTTAAAACAAAAAGAGCTATAATATTGGTGTATTATTCATATTTAGTTTCAGTTTCAGTCAAAGGAAAGGAGGTTCGCGGGAAGTAGGGCCAATAAATGAGCTGCGCTTAGAGTATCGGCACTCTCTTCCCCGACAGGGTTGTGGGCGCCGCCATTTTGGTGCTTGTGCAGAGCAGGCGCAACTGCCGATCGTCATGATTCAAAATTGCGACTTCCTCGGCATTAGATTCGGTGTTAGGAAGCTCATGTAATATTGCTTTGCTTTGTCGCAAACTGTTTAAAGTGGAGGACGGAAAAGCGTTTCTTGTGATTTCAGATCCAGCTTCAAATAACTGGCAACCATGATTTTAAGCCACAATATGGCCAAGTGTCGCTACTCTGAAGCGTAGCTTATTTAATGACACTATTTATGCCCTTGTTCAAGATGCTTGTCATACCTGGAGGGGCCATGACGTGAGCCCCGTGGATTCCACAAGCCACTACCTTTTGACACCTATTTCTTCCTCATTGTTCCCGCTAGTGCCAGTAAATTAGCTACGCTTCAGAGTAACGACACTTGGCCATATTGTGGCTTAAAATCATGGTTGCCAGTTATCTGAAGCTTTATCTAAAATCACAGGAAACGCTTTTCCGTCCTCCACGAATGTTTAAACAACCCGCGACAGAGCATAGCAATATTGTATCAGCTTCCTAGCACCGCATCTAATGCAGAGGAAGTCGTACTTTTGGATCATGACGATCGGCAGTTGTGTTTGCTCTGCACAAGACCCAAAATGGCGGCGGCCAAAAAATTTTGGGGAACGGAAAGCCGATACTTTAAGCGCAGCTCATTTAGTGACTCTAGGCATGAAGTGAACTCGGGTGTATTCTTTCCCACTTCGTTTTTATCGTTTATTGATTTCAATTATATCGAATAATGAACACTTTATATCACGCTACGCTTGTGTAAATATTTGTCTTAGATTTATTAACCTGACTCAGTACTTAAACCGTTCATTTATCGATAGTAAATCTTCAAATATATTTTCTAAATGTGAAGGTAAAACAACACGGAGATTGATGATGATACAGACGCCAACGCCGCCCTCGAAAATTTTTTGAACTTGGAAATCAGCAGTTTTGTCTACCATCCGCCAGGTAGTGCAACAAAACACCCAAACAGTTTTTAATTGTTTTTAAAATTAGCTAAGCTCTACAACTATCAAGAAACCAAAGCAAGATCATTGGGAAAATCTAATACATCGCAGTGTATATCTATTCCATACAACAAATATTATTAGATGCCAATAAATCTCTTTGATGTCCAAAAAAGTTGTGCGTCAAAAACAGGTAAGTTTGAAGGGCTCCCGGAGCGTTATGACTTTGAAAATAAAAAAAGCCACCGTCCACCTCTTGGGCAACTATTGTAGTTCTAAATGTTATAAAAGATTTTACCATAGTTTAATTATTTACTCAGCGGCATTTGAACTACCATGACTCGAAGCACAAAAAAGTGCCACGTTTGATATAGAATATCTAAACAAAAACATTTACACAACATTAAATTTTTTTCTGCATATTACCAATTATAAGCACTACATCTGTAGCTAATTTCATTGCCCTAGCGCTTGTCATTAAAAACATATTTGTGCTGAAAATTGTCAATTTTAGGGCAATATTTGGAGAGCTGTAAAAAACAAAATAGTGGAAATACCAAAAAAGTATACCGTTACATTCTGCTCCGACATCATCTTAACAAAACTGCTCTATTGGAACCGTGTTATCTTTAAGGAATCGTTCATAAAACATGAACCAGCGGAGCAAGTGAGGGTCCGCGCCATCATATTCGCAACGCTTCAAATGCGCATGAACAGTATAAACCAATACATACATAATATCAAATGAAAGAGGATTGCATTGCCTTTCGAATGACATCAATCCCACAAAACAGCGTTTAAAAGGAGATGAGTAATGACCTGCCAAAAAGTACCTAAACTGCCACATTCAGTGGGACCGTGGCCTTAACAAGAATGTGGGGGCACAGAAGCAACGACAGTTAATCATGGTTAAAGTAATAACGGCAAGCGCATAAACGTAGCGAAATATTAATAGCCTTTGGTTTGTAGTTGCGTATATGCAGTGTAACTATTACAGTCGCCAGTGACGCTACTTAATTCTTAATCTGTCACGGGGGCATTATTCATTAAAAAATTGTAGCCGCCTGCAACTCCGTGTAACGCCGAATTAGAGCGCAGCTCTTGAGAGGGAGGAAGGCACACGGGGGTCACGTGACCTCAGGAAGGGGGGTAACGTGGCCTGGGGGTCACGTGACCTCGAGGAGGGGGGGGGCGGATTTTCCCCGCTAAATTTAGCGGGGAAAATTTTCCGCTAAATTTAGCGGGGAAAAATTTTCCGCTAGATGTAGCGGGGAAAATATTCCGCTAAATTTAGCGGGGAAAATTTTCCGCTAGATTTAGCGGGGAAAGTTTCCCGCCAGATTTAGCGGGGAAAATTTTCCGCTAGATCTAGCGGAGGTAAATTTTCCGCTAGATTTAGCGGGGAAAATTTTCCGCTAGATTTAGCGGGGAAAATTTTCCGCTAGATCTAGCGGGGAAAATTTTCCGCTAGATTTAGCGGGGAAAATTTTCCGCTAGATTTAGCGGGGAAAAAGTTTCCGCCAGATTTAGCGGGGAAAATTTCCCGCTAGATTTAGCGGGGAAAATTTTCCGCTAGATTTAGCGGGGAAAATTTCCCGCTAAATTTAGCGGGGAAAATTTTCCGCCAGATTTAGCGGGAAAATTTCCCGCTAGATTTAGCGGGGAAAATTTCCCGCCAGATTTAGCGGGGAAAATTTCCCGCTAGATGTTAGCGGGAAAATTTTCCGCGATTGTAGCGGGGAAAATTTCTCCGCTAGATTTAGCGGGGAAATTTTCCGGCTAGATTTAGCGGGAAAATTACCCATCATGCACCGCGCGGTTACGCCGACGCCGACGGCGACGCCGACGGCGACGGCGACGGCGACGCCGCTCAAGCCAGAAACGGGCGCCTAAGAGCTGCGCTCTAAAACAACTGCCTATTCCTTCCCAGAGGTGCCGCAGAAGGTCTATATTAGTCTCTTTGAATTTTTCACAAGGAGCCAGACGGACGCTGTAGAGCGTCTCCATGAAGGAATACACCTTGAAAATGTCAAGCCTGGACTCAGGCTATTGGTGCCCCCAGCGTCTGCTTTACGCATTGTGACGTTCAGATGTACGGCATGAGAAATTACCCAAGAAGCGAAGACGAAGTTGACGTTGGTTTAACAGTTCGTGATTTCAGAACGCAGAGAAGGCAGAGGGAAAGCAAAACAGATATGCTAGAACATTTTTTTCCGTTCGCTCTTTTTGTGTGTGTGTGAGTTTTGAGCTTTGACGATAAGAAAGAATGCGAGCCCCAGTTTGTCGTGCTTCTTTTGCAGGGGTTGTGGTGCCGTCAGAAAGACGCCGAGCTCTGATTGGTTCTGAATGAAGGATAGGGGTAAACCTCAAGGCGGCGGTTGCTTTGAGGTTTGCCCCCTATCCTTCAATCGTAGCCAATCAGAGCTCGGCGTCTTTCTGACGTCACCGAAACTCCCGCACTAGAAGCAGACGACTTGATAGGCGAAGCATTGAGCCGGCACCAGCGTACATCCGAACAGCCCCCCCCCCCCCCGAATTCTCCTCGTTGCAAGGTCTCCTGGGATTATCCGGAAAGGTTTATTATATACACCCTTTTCATACAAGCGTGTGAGGACCCGTTCATAGCTGTGTTTGTGTGTTACGCACGTGCACCTTCTGTCGAGCGAGTGCTCGCTGGACTGGACGATTTGGTCCTACCACCGTGGGTCCTTCACTGTCAAGGCTGGCGTAGTCTCCACAGCCTCTCCAGCCCCACACTGCAGAGCACGTGGCTTCGTGTTGCGTCTCATTCGCGCACTTTGACAAAAAAAATTGGGTTGTGTGTATGTTTATACAGCCTAGAACTTGGTCTGCCTCCAAGGGCGACGAGTCTCCCAGCTGTAGATGAGCAATTTAGCCAGTGCAGTACAAACCGCTAGCCTGGGGTCTTTAACGTACACCACGCAGTAGTGATACACGACCGCACGCCGGTACGATGCTCATCCAGATCGAAACGGGCAGGGGCCGGAATTGAACCCAGTATCCTGGGTTCTAGCAGAGCGCACTCTGACAGCTAGAGTTGGAGCACTGCGGAAGCAAGCTAGCCTTGGCAACGTAGCAATTACAAGTATGACCAGATGATTTAGACAAAAGAGTATTACAGTATTAGCCTATAATTCGTTTCAGCCTGGGTCCAGACAGAGCGATGCTACAAGCACGAGCTCCGGGCAAGCACGCGCGCTCGTGCAATGCAAGCACTATTCAGGGCCACACGCTCGCGCTCGTAGCATCGGCTGCGTCTCGACCCAAGCTGAAACGAAGTATAGTCTGCGCAAGTATATATATATAAGATACGGCCTTACGCAATATTGCGCAATATTCGCAATAATTGAGCACAAATGACGTAATTATGTCTACCATTTTGTCGTTAGGAGCTGCTTGTCGGGTGCGAAAGGCGAGCGTTTGAAAGGTTGCTCTGGCACCATCAAAGATGTGACATTGGTGCTAATACGTTCCATCGCGGGACGTCCAACAACATGGCGGACTGAGGTCACGTGGAAACGCCCTTTGCGCCGAGAAAGTGACAAAGAAGATCAGACGAGAGCGCGCCGGGAAGCCAGATGCCGAGCTCGATTGGACAGATTAGTGGGTAGACCTAAAGCTGGCTGCGCTTTCTCTCCACTGCACTCGTCGAACACGATAGAACGCGGAATGTCGGCGTCCGGCGTTCAAAGCCAGCTGCCTTTTGTTTATCCTTTGTGCTCCACTGCATTCGTCGAACACGATAGAACGCGGAACGCCGGCGGTTCGACGTTTGGCTTTCAGACATCTCGAACGCACTCGACGAGTGCAGCATTGGCGACGAATGCCGCCATAGCTTTCGGTGCACCATCGTCTAATCTGTCCAATCAGAGCTCGGCGTTCCTGACGTCACGGCGCGCTCTCGTATCCTCTTCTCCCTTGCTTTCTCTGCGCATTGTAGTCGGATATACCTGGTTCGGAATTACATAAACACAATTTACACGCATTTTAGCAGAAACAGCTTTGATATTCATAACATAATATTTTAAGTATTTAGGGCGCATTGTTGGTGTGTCCCGATGTCCACTCCCAGAAGCAATAATATTGTGCGGACTTTTACGAAGGGGTTGGAACGTGCATTGTAGCATAGGAAGTGCTTTCGAAAACTTCAAGCTCGACAACCATCACTTCACGAAATATACCTTTCGTAACCTTTCCAGAAGTAGCGCTGCGGTTTCACCGCCCACTCGATGCATTACGACGATCCGATGTACGGCACGTGAATGAATACCGGCGAATGAAAGAAGTTAAAGTTGTTTTTCTTTTTTGAGATCTTTGGCAGGATGATGTTAACGTTATACTTCGTTTCAGCTTGGGTCCAGACGCAGCCGATGCTACAAGCGCGAGCTCCGGCTTCGAGTGCCCCGCCAAGCACGCGCGCTCGTGCAATGCAAGCACTGTTCAGGGCCACACGCTCTGCTTGTCGGCTGCGTCTGGACCAAAGCTGAAACGAAGTATTAGCGACGTGAGCGATCGATAGCGTCGCTGTGGTCGGCCTTCCACGATTGGCCAAATGCTGACTATGACGTAAGCAAAGGAATTCTCATCGACAGAAATAAGAGGAATATATGAACTTCAATTTTGACGGTGTTGGCAAAGTTGGTTTCAGAGCACTATGATTTCAAGCTTCCAACATGCTCATTACAAACACCATCCAACTTGGTGTTCGCAAGGTCATGACGTCACGAGAGGAAACCACACGAGGGCGCCACCGTAACATCTCGCCGCTATACTAAAACGAGTACGTAATGTTTGTTTTGTTTCTTTATTTTTCGTGTTGTGAGCTCGCATCGATAAAAAAGAAGGGACCGCTGCCGCTTTCAGGGGTGCGAAGCGCCAGAATCGGCTCGAGCAAACATCGGAACAGCCCTTTAATTTTTGGGAGAGGTCTGTTAGTCAAACGGAGTATAATTGCAAAGATGCATCGTGGCAGTGGAGTGCCAACTTGTTTTTGAGTGGAGGGGCAAACCAGACTCTCCCCCCCCCCCTGCCCCCGGCCCTTGGTATCCTCTTGTGCCGCCGGCCAGTGTTTGCCCTGCCCAGTGGCGGCTGCTTCAGGGGGGGGCAAATACATGTTTGCCCCCCCCCCCACACTCTGAGAACTGGGGGGGGGCGAAGCGCCCCTTGCCCCCCCCGGTTGAGCTACGCCCATGCATCATGGCAGCGGCGGCGTCAGCCAACCCGGTCGGTGAGACTCGGTTTGTTGATCTAAATTAAAACCTAGTTTTCTTCGGGAGCTTTATTTTGTACACAGGAATACAAAAACTCATAAAGCTAATAACTCTCAAGCAAACTTGCCTACGTACTACCCAGTGCGTTCTATGGAAGAACTCAATACTCGCAATACTGTGAACATAGTTAACAGAATTGCGAGGATTGAAGCACATCTTGAAATGTCGGAACCGCAGTGGCCAAGTAGCATGCAAACATGGTCATTTCCCTCTTGCACCTGCGCGTTGCTCACTTCAGCTGCGGGTGCAGATGCCATCGCAAGAGTATCCAAGAGCAGTGCCTGCACTCTGTTCTGCGAAGGGTTCTGGATCACTTGCAGAAACTGTATGACCTCTGCTAAGTCTGGATGGTGACTTGTCAGCCGACCGTGCAGCCCATTGTACCAACCTTCCACCATGTTGGTTTTGCGTGGTCCTTCGTTGACAAACTGGCTCCAACATGTTTTTAACGGCCGTGTTGGAAAGCCCGAAGTCGGAAAATACTTGAAAAACTGCTCCATGCCCTGCGGCACCCAGTGGCGAAGCCTGCGGCCGAGCAGCGAGCAGGTCTATGGCGAAGGCCTGCGGAATCCGTCCGGTATAGAATGAATAGTGTCGCACTCTTTCCAGCAACTCTGGCGACATCATCACATGATTATGAAGCAATTAATGCAAAGGTGCAAGCGAGCTGAACAAAAATACCGATGATAATCCCTGGGGAAGGGGAACGAGGGAGACAATGGACAAGCAGCTGTTAAAAGCCGTTTTCTCTATATACTGACATCTAACTCCTGGTTTGTTCAGTTGGTAGAGCGCTCAACTGGAAATGGAGAGGTCCCTGGTTTGATACCAGCACCAGGCGGATCTTTTTAGTCACGCACCAGTCCCATAGCTGTGTTTGGAGATTTGTGTTTGTCCTTTGTCCGTCTTGTTCCCATTCTCCGATGATTATCATCGAAATAATCACGTTCCTTTTTTTATCGGCTTCAGTTTCTGGCACGTCCTGAATAAGTAAAATCCAGGTAACATGTCATAAAAAAGCTATAAGAATTTATTTTTAAAATATTTGCAAAAAGTGCAAACTCAAGTATCGCACGCAGATCTGTTAAAATGTGAACATTAGAGGCCATTTAGATTTTAGTAATACGAAATATATTAAAAATTCCACTCACACGTGGGGTTCCTGCTGTCATGCCAATAACTTGCTTGGTTATTTGTATGGCCGCCGACTCGAAATCAAATATTCACATGGCGGTAGTCGAGAACGTTCCGACATTCCCGAACTTCCTCTCCATCGCATCCTCCATTACACCGAAGAAAGTCTCGTAGTCACGGGTGTCGCAGGACTGCATAACAGCGTAGACAGCCGGATGAGCCTCTTTTTTGGACATTGGCGTGATGCGTACAGCTGTTCAATGTTGTGAAATTCCATGGGGTTGCATTTGCAGTTGCTGTTCGCACTACACCTACTGGGTGTCACAAAGTTTAATTACTTATTTCTCGGCAAAAAAAAAAGGACCAGCATTCTCCGAGCATCAGTTTTGTCTTTAGACTGCAGGAAGAGATTAATATCCTTGGTAGATTGAAGCTCTGGGTGAATTGCGTTAAAACTGCTGCTGCCTATGACGACATCGGAGTGTCGGTTTCTTTGACGCTCGGCGTTTTGAAGCGTCATAATTGGTGCTCAGTTCCGACTTGACCTTGTCACGAATCTCTACAAGAGTGATCTTCAAACCGCTCGTGGACCACGCAGACAGCATCGTCAGATGCCTGGCGGAGTCTTTTTCGTTCTTCACGAATTTCCGTTCGTACTTCTAGCATATACCTTTTCGCGAGCATTTTTATTTTATTTATGTAATCGATTCTGCGGTTCTCAGCTGAAAGCCTTTCGCAATAGATACACGAATACACACCAAAATGTGATCTAAACATATATCGGATGAGGTGCGTTATCAAAACTGGTGAGTGATGAAAACGCGACAATTTCGTTTGACAGTGAATTCCAATCTCGAATGGCCCGAGGGAAATATGAATATTTGACAGCATCATATTAAATCGCGTATTGCTGAATTGATCTGGTGTGGTCGATCCTTGCCGATCCGGTCGATAAGAAGGCGATATATAATTAGTTTTTTCAATGCGAATATTAAACGTGCCGTGAATAAAGAAATACGGAATTTTTAATCTATTAATTTTCCCAACTTGATGTATTCCAGACCTGCAGCTGTAGGGGCGTAGTTGGTTGTAAGGGCCAGTGGTCATCCGTTCCTCCATTTTGATAAGCAATCGGGCTCTTCTCATCACGCTCAAGCTGACTCTTGAGGTTGAAACGAGCGATAAAGAGCAAGCGCCACCGATGTCCGGTTCCCGGCTCGTAGCCGCAAGAAAAACGCACGTCACAACTTCTTGCCATCCGCTGCTTTGAAACTGAATCATCGGCCATTTGGAGCGATGGCTGACGCCACAAACACTGAACAAAGCTAAAGCCATAGACTTAAAGCAACCCGGCAGCAGCTCGGTTTAAAACGACGGTAAAGAATCAGGCTGTAACTCGATCAATCGCGCCTCCAGCGTAACGCAATCGCGGCACCTGGCAGGTCAGGAATGAATAAAGGTGACTGGCGTACCCAGGTCACAATATAGCAGCCAGCAAAGATAATCTTTAAAACGGAAATTTCCTGATACGACGATGTTAATAAGTCCAGAGCAGCGGGTGGCGTACAGTGCCGATAACTAACCTAAAGGTTTGTACCCAGCGCAGTAATAGCAATGCGTTATCTTTCAGAGTCGTCTTTGTTCCGGCATCAAAATGTCGTACTCGACTCTTTCGTCATCTGTTCGGATCGTGACCTGCCACCAGTTTAAACTCGTCGTTTTTCACCCGCTTCATCGATTTTGCGAGCCTGGGCCACAGTGTCGGCGGTTCAACTTCCGGTCAAATAATAATTTCGCTTTTGAACAGGTTCAGCGTTATATTCCTCGCTGCATCCTGACTTCGGAAATAAAAACCAGGTCACCGAACTCATTACCTGGGACACCAACCTTCCCCATCCCCTCCTTTTTTCAGGCCCAGCACCACCGAGATGATTTTTACGACTGAACTTCCAGCTCCACCGTCTTCCTGCCCCTAAACGTTCTGCACGTCAACGAAGAAATGTTCAAAACAGTTTGTTTAATAAACACAACAAAAAGCCAGTTGCAAATAGTAAAGGCCTTATCTTTAAAATTTCACGAAGATGCCTCCAGCAGAGACGAAACGTTAATGAGTAAGCTGTTTTTTTATTGATGATGATATCGCTATTCTTATATGACTTAACCGAATAAATTAACCGTTGCAAGAACTATACCAGACAGAGCAAATACCTTTTACGGCACCAGGAAAATAAACATTTTCAACACACGTTAATAAGACGCCTGAGCCCCACCGTAACGAGAGTTCATCAATTCATCATCGCCCGCAGAAAAAATTAAAACGATGTAATATTTTGCCATCAGGAATGATTTCAGTTTCATCAGACCCATGCAATGTTGGTCAAGGCAGTTCTTCATAGTAACAGGCTGTACCGAGAACTTCCAGCTGTTTCACGCAGACTCAAACCAGCGTTTCAGGCTGCGACATAAACGTACTTTCTGGCGACCAATACATATCCGCCGGGTTAAGCCATAACCGGTTTCCATAAACAATCCGGACTGATTCAACCGATACGATCGACCGCAAAACGCCTTCATGGCGATAATCAGAGTCATCAGCATAACCCCAGTCTTCCAGACGTCAGCCCGAGAGATGGTCAAATAACAGCAACAAGAGAAACGGCGAAACAGATCCTGAACCCAACCACGCCATCGATAAAGCTGCCAGTAACGACGTACTGTTGCCGTCCACCACTTCCAGCGTTATTTTCGTTAATCTCTTCTGTTGTCCTGGCGAAATCAAGAGAAAAACAGATAACCCCACACGTTTCGTCGAAGGCGATGAGCAAACGCCAGTCAATCTCCACCACCAGCCAGTCAGTAATAATAACCACGCCGCCAGAAAGTTTGCCGCCAGTCTGGTTAAGACGTACTTTCGCCCATAGAACTGCGCAGCGCCACAATTAGCATAAACAAGAAGCCAGCGATGTACACTTAAACCAACCAGCTGTTGCGAATGACCATACCGACCAATGGGTCAGCAGAACTGGCGTTTTTCCCATAGCCCCAGCGTTAAACTCTTCGATAAATGATTTTCAGATATAATGTGCCAAATAATTGCGAGAATCAATCAACCAGCATCCTGTAAAATACGCTTTCTGGCAAACAATCAGGTCCCGGCAGATTCTTTCGTCAGGGCTTAAGAACACGTTGCGGCCAGTTCACTCCCCACCAGAACTGACCTGAATGCCCAGCACCATGGTCTGGGCACCGTCACCACCACGAAAACATCAAAGCAGTCATTAAATGTTTCAGCAATAGCTGCTCCAGACCAATATCTTCACGCTGACGACGTGTTAGTAGATAGAAAGAAAGCCAGACAGTGTCAAAACTTTCCAGAAGACGATAAATCCTAACGGGGTAACAGAGTACGCAATGACCAGAACATATTTGTTCTTCAATCGGCTATCAATATCGAGGTTTTCCGCCTGATGCTATAACCAAAATCGAAAAATGTCCTGGCCGCCGATCGACGTCAAAAGGTATCGAACTGCCGTGATATCCACACTGGAGATTAACGCTTTTTTTGGTTTACTGGAAACAACCGAGAGGCCAAGCGAACCATAAATGAAAACGCAATCCATGACCATAAGGCACACCAGATAAAGAAATCACGGTGCCATCAAATCAAAGCTCCACACAGAAGGCAAGAATCATCATCCGCATGTCCACCAGAAAGACGATTATCATAGAGCAAACGGCAAAGACGACGGTTTTATAGAAAGAACAGGTCATTGGTTAAAGAATTGCGCTGGGGCAACAAAGCTCGTTAACGATTGTATTAACAAAAACGTAAAAACGCGCAGATATCACCAGGAAATTTGCCATAACGAAACCATAAAGCGGTTTCGGCGATAGAAGAAGAAGGGATTTGCGATGACGAAATCAAAATTGCTCAACCAGACGCATAGCACGGTTTTCCGATAAATATCTTTACCAATAATTTGCCTGTTTTACGCCTTCAATCAGCATTTTGAGCCTGAGAGGAGTCTTCGGTGTTACTCATAATGATCCAGCAGCCACAATCAGCAGCAGCATTCATAACCACCAGTTGAGGCGTTAAAGAATGGTGTCAAAATATCTTACCGCTGACGGTAAATAGACCTTTCTTCATAACCGTTCAAAAACAGACTGCCGACCAAAATACATAGCCTGTGTGATTGAAATGCCAGCGCCACTTCACCGCGACCATATAGCCATTATCACTTCCATTGCAAAACATACGTTGCTCAAAACATAGACCTTCAGATATTACCTTCAACGCGATGAAAACAGACACTTTGTACGCCTGTTCGCTTCAAACTGGCCTGTCAGAACATCAACGCACACGCTTCGACCCGGACAAAAGAGTCGACAAAGACAAACGAGTGCACGCCAGACTTTTAAAAGCGATAGCGCTGGTAAACCAGAATAAATTATTTTCGGCACCAGGTGATTAATAAAACGCCAGCCTGGCGGCGATGCGGAATGCTGCTCTTAGCGACCAGGAGAGGCGCTGATAATACGCTTCGGCCTGTAGTCTGACCAGAACTCTCCAGGTCTGTGTACTGGGGTCCTTGTTCACGCAGACATTATCTCAAGTAACTGTTTACAAGAAAACAGTCGGTAATGTCATAAATATATATAGAAGCTTTCCAGTGTATAACACACCAATGCGCACCAGTTCATATGCGATATGGTTTGCATTAGGGTACAGTAAACGCGATTAAACAGAACAAATACGCTGCTGAATAAAGATAATCATGAGCTGCAACTCATCACGGCGAAGATCATTAAATGCAGAACTTCCTGAAATAAAAACCGCGAATAAAATGATTAAGACCAGATTATTGCCAGTGAAGTTTGGGATCCCCACACTGAAAATTTAATGATAAACATGGCGTAATCAGAGAATGCACCACGCTGAATTTTTTCAGCAGTAAAGACCTGACCGCCAACGAGCCGCCAGCATTCGAGGCGACTTCACCATTAAAGAGAGGAGAAAAACCGGGTTACCAGAAACCTTTGGCGATTTTTAGATGAACACTGACGATAAAACAGCAACATCAACCCCGACCAGATTCAGAACTCGCAATGCATTGCCATTTAAACAGGACAACTTCGAGAGCGCGTATTCCGCCGAAGAATGCTCAAGACCCGGCTACAGAAATTTTCCTGCTGATAGAAAGAATACCAAACCGTCGCGCCGTTAAATCAGGTGTTCGCCTGACGTAAAGGTCTCCACGTAAAACTGAATAGAACTGCCACATTTGCTGTACCGCAGGTAATATCATCAGCACAGGTGCCGTAATAACCATTTTTCATCACGAACGGCAGCCAATATCGAGAAAACGGCCCACGCCCTCTTTTCCGTCCTGGCCATGCTCATTGTTCATCGATTTCACTTCCACCTCATCAGCCCGCCAGACTGATGACAAAATAAATAAAATAAATAAATAAAGAAGCAAAGAAATCGAGAACGCCGAATCTTCTGCTGGCGAACCTTGAGACCAGATAACGAGAAGCATCGACCAGGGTCGAGAGGCCATCACCAACCCCCACACCTGCATCATCCTGGAATACCGCCACTTCAATAAGGTCAGTATCCGAAACGACGCAGATTCCCCTCAACCAGCAATCGCCTGCAGACTCGAGCACCGCGATTTGCTGAAATGCGCGAGGTCTGACCATGTTGCGGCGTTGCCGCACAGCTGAAAATCAGGCCTGAAAACAGACTTCCGCACATGATTACAGCGGGGGAAAGCATTTCCAGTCGATTGATAAGAAGCAACATCCCAACAGCGGGTTTCTGGAACATTTCAAATTATGACGTACATCAAGAATAACAGTTTTTTTTTATTTATTGCATTAAAAACGGTGCTAAAACGGCTTCGTCCATTTATTTATATACACTGACGACACGTTAAGAATACGACGTCGGCGCTTTTCAAAGAAAAGGCACGTGCCATAAGCAACAAATACATCTGAAAAACCAAGAGAGAAGCAGCAAGAAATTTACGCAGTAACACTGATCAGCATTGTACGATCGCGCTGATACTGGATTGCATTATCGTGTCACCGAAGGCCACGTAATATAGTCAGATTTTCAGTAAGTAAGTATTGCTTTATTCTCTTCTGCTCACGCATATGCATGAATATGCATCCTTTGCGCTCAAAACATCACCTGCATGCTCGAAATATTTGAAAATTGCTAGAAGTCAGAACACAGGTACCCCATAAAGACTGCCCGGCATAGGAAATAATAATAATAAATATATGTCATAGCCCACGTACTTTATTCTTTACGTTTTGAATGATCTAAGCACTCGATCTTAAGGATTTCCGACAGGGTCATTTTGATATAGTGACAAGAGTGGCATATTAGCAATATTTAAACGTTACCAGAATGCTGGAGAACCTTGAATAATAATTTTATCTTCTTCGATTGATGATTTGCTGGCATCGTTCGCTGTTTGATACACCGCCAGGAACAAAGGTTTTTCCGCCTGAAGAATACACCTTTTAAATGTGCAAACCAGTTACATACTCTTCGGTACGAGCCAAACAACAGTAAAATAGTACTTCAAGGGTAACAGACCTTAGCATCAAGGTGTTCCTTATATATTCAGAAGTATAGGCATAAAAATGCACACGAGCGCCCCATAGAATAATGGCAGCAGCACCGCAAAAGTTAGGATTATTGCTGTCTGCTTCAATTTGCGTCACGAGTCACAATAATAGTGCCGCTACGACTTCCTCAGTACAATAAGCACCGTGTCAGATAGGTCAGCAAAGGCGTCTAAAAGTTTATGATTACGCGCTGCCCATTGCACAGCTAAGTTGGGCCAGTCAATATTGTAAATTCAGTTCTGCACATTATTATTTTCATGTTTCGTTCTAGGTGTTGTTTAAGTACCCTCTAATGCTTTCTGTAGATAGAAAAGAATTGGGGGAGGTCTATAGACTGCTCCAAGGAAATACGAAGTGCCGTTAAAAGTACCAAGGCATCATTGATTTTTCGTGAGGATCAACTTCATCGTCAGAAGATTGCAGTTTTATCTTACAGGGACTCACACCCCCCCCCCCTTTTATTCTTGAACCTCTATCTGTAGGAAAGAAACCTATAATTAAGTGGATGAATTATCAAAAATGTCATCATTCAGCCATGTTTCTCGTTAAAACTAGATTGAAAGACACAAAGAGATGTCATTTAAGGACTTACCTGAACATCGTTAATACACATTTGTATTCCGTGACCTCCAGCGTAGGACGAAAGAGAACGTCGATCCTCCTTACGTCGTTGTTTTTGTTAGGTCAAGAGGTACCGATGAAAAAGGACGTCTCCCGGGTTCTGGTATTTTTGCATTTAAAAAACAACACAAGCAATCAAGGAACTTTTCCGAATTACTTTCAACTCATGTCAGTCAGCCGACAATTACGGTTAACTGTAAAAATCCATCACTCTCCCTGCTGGCAATGCAGCATCATTGCCGGAATCAATGAAGGAGGCATATTTTTGACTCAATGGATGTTTATAGTCTCAGATGGATGTTCCGACCTTGAGAACGTCTCTACCCGCGGCGAGCGTTTACACTCGGATGGATGTTTTGACTCTCGGTCGAAGTTTTGACACGATGGATGTTTAGACTCTCGACGCTGAATGTTTCGACGCGAGGGTTGTTTTGGTTTGGTGTCACGTGACCTGAGCAGATGGACTGGATGAGCATTGTGTCCTGTTGCGTTCTCACCATGAGCGCCTATGGGGCACCAGTCGAAAAGCCAGAGTTCATTCTTAAGCATTTTGTGCGGTGTTGCACGAAGCGTAAACAAAATGGATTTTGTGAAAAACGGAAACGCTCTGGCGCCCTCGTGTTTGATGGCGTACTTCCCGAATTGCTGAAATGAACTTCGCTACTGAAGGCAAAGCCTGTTCGAAGCCGTGAAATGACGCGTCCTGCGTCCATTACAGACACATCGCCTTAACGGTCAGCGTACCGCTGAAAAATATGTTCAGCCGCGCCGGCGGAACGCAATTTTGGGCCACTTCTGTTGTCACTGACTATAGGCACCGTATATTGCGATTTACATTGCTTCCATTTTGGCGTTAAACAGATTTCATACTTTTTTATTTGGTACAAACAAACAGGTTACTCTCCTACATCATCGACAGACAGCAACATGCTCAAAGCTCGTCTAAAAGTTCTATTCGATATGCCTGACAGCGGCGTTTCTTTTTTTTTTTCTTAATAAGAAAATGATGATGCCACAGGAAAAGTCGTCTTGTGTGCTGCAGTTTGCAAAGTGCCAATCCGTTGACACATAAAAAAAGTGTTTTGTCCCAGCTATGCATGCCTGCTACTCTTCAAGATCTGAATGCTCGAATTGTTGAAGCTGCGAAATCAATAACTAGGGACCAGTTGAATGCTGCCCGGCAAGAAATGGATCACCGGTTTGATGTTTGTCGCTCAACAGACTTTGCTCATGTTAAGCGCAAAAAACACCTGGGACCACAGAACTTTGAACCCTTTATGTGTTTCTGTTTGACGGTTTGCTTGAAATAATAATTTAAAAAGAAGTTTAAATCTGCTCTTTCTTTTGAGTATCCCTGCATGTTAGCACCTGCCCTTTACGAGGGGGTTAGTGGCCGCATGTGCGCTGGGCACATTGCTCATCTATACACAGCGGAAAGACATGTTACCGAATTTTTAGCGAGTGCCTAAATTCACGCCGTTTGAATCAATCTGCACACCCCTTTTTTCAACAAACACTTTATGGCGGGAAGGCTTTCGTTGCGCTTATCTGCTGCTTGGCTTCCTGTTGTTCGGCCAGGAAACGCGCCTACAAAACACCGTTCTCTGTAGATCGCAAAATGCCCCTTATAATTCATGGTGCGAATAAACTAGTTTACATTTTTTTTAAACTTCAATTTTGGAGTGATCAACGAGCTCAAGCTGACGCCCAGCCGTAGCCGCCTTTAGTGCGACGGAGACTGAAGGCCCGTTCACACACTTCCAACATTTTGGAACCGGAGAGGCTAAAAACCTCTGCAGCAGAGCAGCCGATTGTAAGCCGTCGCAAGAAGCTTAAAAACAGGTCTTTTTGTCAGTCGGTTGTAGTCGAACGCAAGTGTGTGAACGGACCTTGAAGTGTTCTAGAAATTACACCGTTACGACCAATGGAGAAAAAGCGATTATCGTTTCCGGAAATTGGCGAATCAGCGCGGAGCCTGCTAGGAACGCCGCCGCTTTCCCCTGTCAGCCGAGCGACGCATGTGTGACTCCTTGCGTTCTAGAGGCTGTACAGCCATGACGCTAACAATACTACTAATAATAATTTTTATTGCATGTAAAGTACACATACAAAAACAAACCTGCCAAAGCCTCATTGGGATTGTCTGGCAGCGTCTGGCAGTCAGCAAACGAAACACACACACACACAAATAGAGTATGCATAAGTTAAGAACGAAACGAAATCAAAACCGAAACCAAAGTCAACCAGGGGGAGGGGGGGGGTATACCTTAATGTTTATTAGCGCTTTCTTCAGTTTATACCTTGTTGTGGCATTAATAACACTCGACAGGAGTTTATTAAAGCATGCTGGGACATAGTACAATCGGGTTCTTTCACGATATCTTGTGAAACACCGAGGTGTCCAATAACGCTCTTTCGGTCTGAGATTACGGGCAGGGAGGTACGGAGTCTTAAAGCTTCTAGCCCAAGAATGTCTATGCACGACAGTTTCAATCAATAATGAGTTGAAATCAGGCATAAATAAAGTCGCGAACACACCAATGTCTTTATCAAGGCCTAAGTCATAGGAAATGTTATTTAACATAGAGCGTAGAATTGTGTTAATTCTGGTTTGCCAACGTTGGGCACAATGACCGTACACAGATATGCCATAACGGGGTACACTGCAGCCCAGAGCATGTATCATAACTTTTCGGACTGATAACGGCATATATAGCATCGAATTTTGTGAAGCAAACAAGACACTGAACGAATCTTCTTACAAATATGAGCAAGATGGGAGTTCCAGGAAAAAATCGTCGTCGAAAAAATACCAAGAATACTTCACAGTTGATGTATATTTTACCGGTTCACAAGCACACGATAAACAATTGGACGCATGTAGCAAGAAAGGGTAGGTGGGCGTAACTTTTTTTCAAGAGGTTATGAAAACAAATGAGCTGCGTTTTCGAAGCATTAACAATAATTAAATTAGCTGCAAACCAGTCCATAATTTTAATCGCAGAAGCTTGCAGAGGAGAGATTGCATCTAAATAATTGGTAGCTCTGGATAAAATAACCGTATCGTCAGCATATTGAAACAACGAAACTGGCACAGCGTTGTGGAGGTAATTAGCCTAAATATTGAACAATAAGGGGCTCAAAACTGATCCCCGCGGTACACCAGCTTTGAATGACGAAAATATGCTCTGAAAATGCCCAATTAAAACACACTGTCGTCGATCGCTTAGGAAGTTTTCAAGGAGTACTAAAAAGGAGCCACGAAACCTTAATTTCAAAAGTTTCATTAGCAAAAGTCGATGGCATACGCTGTCAAATGCTTTGCTTACGTCCAAAAACAGTGCGCAGGCAACCTGATTCCGTTCAAAAGATGAATTCAGTGTATCAGAAAAATCCTCTGGAGGCGTCTGTGTCCCTCGACCTTGAATGAACCCGTACTGATGAGGTGAACAAGGTCTGACCATAGCGATCACACAGTCATGAAATAGACGAACCGAAGATGATATGAAAATCTTCCTACGGGAAAGCTGCTCCGCACCATTTTTGAGAAACGAAAGTACATCGTGTCTCCCCTCCCCCCCCCCCCCTTCCCCCCTCAATTTTTTTTTAACCGCAAAAATAATTTGCGTATTACCAAACGCTTATTTTCCGTCCAAACGTAGCGCCATCGGTTCGAACCATGACGCCAAAGTTTCAAAACTAACGGTTATTTCATTTCGAAGTTTTAAGGAATCTCAAAATTTCGACGGGAAAGTGACGCCCGTTTTCGGCCGTTTTCAGTAACTGACGCCATTCAGCTCCATGTGTTCGAGAGCTCCGTCGACCACCATTTTCCCATGGAAATTTTAGAAAATCACTTATATTTTTGGAATGAGATAACGGTTAGTTCTTTAACTTTGCCATTCCTGGTTCGGACCGCCGGCGTTACATATTTGAGGGGAGAATGAGCGTTCGGTAACGTGTAAATTATTTTGGCAATCATTTTTTTTAAATGCTTTTTTCTTTTTTTTTTTTTGGGGGGGGGGGAATTCTGTATTTGCCGTTTGTACATACCCCTGCGGACGATATGGGCTGAAAACCCAATCCGGCCTTTTTCATTGTCTGCGGTCCCCACAAACTTTATTATCTTTCGATTTGTGGAATAGTCCGAAGTATGGCACCACACCTTCACATTCCATTCCTAATTTGGACCACAGCTCTCTAAAGAAACAAAACCTGGCAGGTACGCCAAAGAAAAATGACTCTTTCAGCTTATAATCTCCGCGATAGTACACTGCGCACCTACTGTTAGCGCGAACACGACTTCGGTGCTTTTTCACATACTTCATAAGGATACTGGCGGGCATAAATATAGAACGGTTAGTATTTTAACCGAGTACTTTCCACCCTTATAGTACTTTTGATGGCAGTCCTTTAAACAGTGAAAGAAAAACAAAAACGGTGATCGGGTTGTTCGCGCTAACAGCGTCGCGGAGTGTACATCACAAACGTGGTTTCGCTGAGAGTATTTGATACGTCAGTAAAATAAAAATCTACGGACGCCTCACTAAAAAAAAAACAGAATGGAAACAATATATATATATATATATATATATATATATATATATATATATATATATATATATATATATATATATATTAATTCATGATGAATATATATATCAGTCGAAACGTCTAGTCGAATCGTCGAATCATTTCTAATGTCACTGCATATATATATATATATATATATTAGTTCCGACTTTTGTGCAACTTTTCGGTTAGTGTTTGCACATGCCTTGTAGTCTCTTACTCGTGAGCATATGGACAAAACTCTCCGTTCGCCATATCTGTGTTGAACGCTGTGAGTATCAACGTTAGCGAGTTTAGAGCGAGTGGATGGTTGGTCGAACTCGGTGGGCATGCTGCCGTCGGCCCTAACCCGGCCCCGTCTCGTGCTCCGTGCCGCAGGTGAAGCAGATCATGGAGGAAGCAGTGACGAGGAAGTTCGTCCACGAGGAGAGCAGTACCATCACGTCCCTGTGTGGTAAGCGCCTCCGCGTGCACTGCCTTCACCGACCGGCTGCCATTGCGTTTTGTTTTTTCTCGGCAAGAACGAGTAGGAATGACCACCAACAGGGTGCGATGACGCCACGTCCAAGCATTGTACTCTTCGAAACTCGAAGCCACGTGCGTTGCGGTTCGTCTCTGTTTCCGCTTCGGCTGCTATGCTCTTTACGATGTACCGCAGCGCAAACTATAGAGCCATCCCAACCAATCAAACGATGTGAACCTGTCACGTGACTACGCACGTCGCTGCATCCCTTCCTAAAGTCACGTGACACTAAGACGGCGTTGGATTGGCTTGGATTGTTTCTAGGGTTCTCTGCCGTTTGTTGTAAGGTGAAACGCGGTAGAGGTGTCGTTTTGAGTTTGCGAATAAAAAGTATTGTTAATAAATTGTTAATCGTTTAAACTCTCGTCGCACAATTTCACGAGCACGTCTGCAAAGGCGGTTGTAAACTAAAACTAACAATTCACTAGTTTTTTTTCTTCAATACCGATTTTTTTTATTGCTGTGGAATAGTTTGGTAGACGATATCTTGTTTGTATTGCCAGGTCATACGATGTTACGTGCTGTACACTAATAAACGTAACAGATCGAAACAGATACGATAGAACGAAATTGGTGCATGCGATCATGCTAAGACCTTTCCTATATTTAAATACATTTCAAAATAAACCAGAAAAAAATAAAATACTTATTAACGCTCGTCACTAAATATTTCTATACCAATCGAACTTTTCTGCGAAATTCCGACTCCTTGACATGTGCCTCTCAAAGAGCGCTTCGATCGACTTCGACGTTTTTATGCCTCTTTCTATGTCGTTGAATATCGTCAATGGTTTCGTGTTACCGAAGGGCTTCTCTTTTGGGCCAGTTGACAATCCCCCAAGAAGGAAGGCGGCCGTCTCGTGTATGTGTGCGGCTTCCGCCGTAAAGCGAGCGAACAACTGCTTGCAAGGGGCTAAACGAGAAATATAATTTATTTCATGTTTCGTAACTATACGGAGAGCACACAATGGCATAAGTGTCTCTTGAAACCTGCGTGCTAGATTCCTCACCCTCATTCTAAATGTAGAAAAAAAAATTGCAGCACTATATATATTTTTCGATAAAACTGTCACACGTAGAATTGGGGTTTAATGAAGAATGCAGCCGACGCTCCTGTCCAGTCTCGGCCTATTTAAACGCGCCGCTGTGTCTTTTCAAAGCGGCGCCGCGTTCCCTTTTCCAACGCATTTTTTATTATTGTTTCGGAAGTCGTTTGGCAGCTGGCCATCTTTTCGAAGCGTCGTATCGCCCTAGTTTCTTGTCTCTTCTTTCTCGTCATTGCTGTTTCTGAAAACTTTTGTCACCTGCAGTCAACTCTGGTAGTACCTGCCACTGTGCCACGCGACGCGTGTTTCGGACGCTGATAAAATCTGAGCTGTAAGTCATTGGCAACTCAAGAAGGTAGGACGAGGGGAAGGAAGGTAGGAGAGTAGAAAGGGGACGCAACGCTGGGAGGGGAGGAGGAAATCCCCCTCCCCTCGCCAGCATTCCGTCCGTTTCCTCCTCTCCCAACTTCCTTTTCTTCGCCATCGCCCTACCTTCTCAACCTCCAACATAGTATAGTAATTTTGTCGTGTGTATGTTTAAGGCCGGTTCACACATACAGCGCAGCGCTGTAAGTCAGCACAAAAAAAATAACCGCACTGATGCAGCACCTTATCAGCGCTGTATCACTAATATACCGCAAAGTGAGCGCTACTTTTCAGCGCTGACCAATAGCGCTAAGTGTGTTGTATGTGTGAACATCCCTTTAGGAGAGCGGAAGGTTAGGCAACCCCGCTGGGCTTCCGCAGGGGTGCAATTCTGCAAATAATAAGAATCCTTTTTAATCGAAACCACTGAACGTTGCGAAGACTGTCGCGGTGACGTGAGACGAACTGACCGATTTGGGCGTCCCTCGCAGCCGCGGTGGACGCGTGCCTGTCTCACGGCCTCAAGCGCCGTGCCCTGGGGCTCTTCAAGACCAACTCGACGACGGCGCTGCTACACAAAATGGCCAAGAACCTGAGCCGGCCGCTGCCATCGCTCGCATGGTGACCGATCTGGAGAGCGCCGCGGAGTCTTCCACCATCACGTGAGCCAGCCATGACGTTTAAAACCCTGAACTCTGGTGAGGGGAAAAAAAGTGAAAGCCGTTTACAACTTCCTGTAACGCCGAATTAGAGCGCAGCTCTTGAGGAGGAGGAGGGAAGGGTATTGGGGGGGGGGGGTCAAGTGACCTCGTGGGGAGGGGGTTACGTGACCTCGGGGGGGGGGGCGGGGGCACGTGACCTGGGAGGTCACGTGACCCTGGGATACCCTTTGGGGTCACCTGACTTGGGGATCACGTGACCTGGGAGGGGGTCACGTGACCTGGGGGGTCACTTGACCTGGGGCGGTTACGCCGACGGCGACGCCAACGGCGAGGCTGACGCCGCCAGCCGGAACGGGCGCCTAAGAGCTGCGCTCTAAAAAGAAACTGACGTCGAAGAAAAAGGCACAGGAGAGGTCGTCTTAGACGCAGCTAAATCGTTCATTTTCTCTCGCTCCTTATATACCCCCGATAGACACCAACAACTCCTCTCCCGAACATACACCTCGTTAGCAATACACCGATTGGACTCTCACATACGTATGAATTAGTCAAAGAATGGCCTATAACTCACGTCGTGCGTCACGTGTGCGGCACTTTGGAAGTCTCCGAGTATGCACGGCGTTCCGCGATAATCTCGAATCGTTGGTCTGCCAGAAGGTTGAGCGGTAACGCGCTCCAATGGTCGACCGGTCTCGGTGACACGAAGGCTTCCACGGTTCCATTCCTTCGGCGGGACTGCACCGCCAATGAAGGGACCGCTTGGCCTTCTTGCTTGGCCAGCTGGTTTGAAGTAAGACGGAGGATTAATCATCCGTGTGTAATCCTGGGCCAGCGTGTAAGCGAGAAAGTTCCTAGGAGTGCATAGTGAGTGTTCCAGCTCGTCGCCAGCATCTAACAGCACGACAAGTGACCTGACCATTTTTGCTTGCGCTCCAGAGAAGATGACATTATCTGCTAGCTATACCACGAGTAAGATGGATGTGCGATCACTGAGTCCACGGTCTTGAGCATCGGTTTGATTAATTGAACGACCCGTTTAGCGCGAACACGACATCGGCGCTTTTTTGCGTTCGACTGAAGGTGAACAACAGATTCTTCTACACATTCTATTTTGAAGATGAACAACACACTCTTTACGCCCACGTTGTACCCACACGAGCACATTCCAAGACAGTAGAGTTTTTGATAACCTAATAATGCATGTGAAAACAAATTTAAAAAAAATTAAAGAGGTTTACAACCTTCTGGAACGCCGAATTAGAGCGCAGCTGTTGAGGAGGAGGAGGAAGGGTGCTGAGAAGAGCGTATGCCCCTCCTCCTCATCCGTACTTCCTCCCCTCTCCTCCTCCTGTTTTCCTCCCTCTCATCATTCCTTCTCCGCTCTTCTCTTCTCCTACTGCTTTCTCCTCCCCGCGCGTTGCCATCATGGGACGCTTCCCATAATGCAACGCGCGGGACCCTCGTGACGTCACGTGTCACATCACGAGTCCCGCGCGTTGCATTATGGGACATTTCCCATATTTTACCGCGCGCTTACGCCGACGGCGACGGCGACGCCGCTCAAGCCAGAAACGGGCGACCTAAGAGCTGCGCTCTAAAACTACGTGAGAGCGCTTTGCCTGTGCTATAAGTATCTCGCTGCAGATGAGGCAGTACGGATAGCCATGCATGGGAGAGTGTGTGGATAATGCTTCTTAAAATGCCGAATTACAATTTTGGTGTTCATCCTTCTCTCGGACGGAGCTCAGCCCTTAGATGTAGAACGACCATTTTTTCCGGTGTTGCCCAGCTGGCGATCAGCTCGCAATCTCGAAGGCCTTTGAACTTTCCATGAAACGGGGGTATAAGTGACAAGTGCGAGTGGAGCAGAGCACAACGCTTTGAGCGCGTGCACGCTCGCTGTATCGGTTTCGCCTCACACTTTGCACTACGACTCATACACGCAAATGATACGATAAGCCATGCGCTCAGACCAGATTAAAGCTTGTCTTACAAGTTACCACCATATGCGCCAATGTGCGAGGCATGTGCCCCTTTGGAAGCAAATGGCAAATGGCGTCGCAGTGCTACGGGAGTATAATAGCTGTGAAAACTAAAATGGTGTGCCCTTAAAAGAAAATGGTGG
>JAZHYW010003120.1:0-110875 GCA_037355805.1 Ixodes ricinus
CTACCGGTACAATGGCAAGGGCAACGCACAATACGATGCAGCGTCGAGGTAGATGTACAGTGCCGTTATTTCTAGGCACCGCGGCAACTGCGGCGCCTTAATTCCGCGAACGATCCCTAGTAGCACAGAGCTCTGAGCCAACTTTGTATATGTCTGGGAATTTGGGGCAGTTGAGGTGTGATTGCCTGGAGTGTGCGTGTCGATGAGAAAGAATATTTTCAGTAAATTTTTAATAGTCCAGCAGGTGGTCCTTTTTTTTTGTCCTCTCGTTTTCCCATCTACATTCAGCTGGAAACCTCTTACCTTCAGAAGCATTGAGATGCCAAAAGAAGCCAAGAGAGCAAAATTGACCTTCTTGGCAAGAGCCTAGGTATCTTGGCCCCAATTTGCCAAAATAAGTGCCAGAGTTAGACTCTACTGCTCGGTAGGCCGGCTTTTATTTGCCCCCTTTTGTGCCAAAATCGCCGAACAAGTGCCGATTTAGGTTTACTCCCTGATAATTCGGCTTCCTCTCGCATCTTGGGGCTCAAATTGCCAAAAATCACCCTGGGCTAAGCCTCTTCCTGATAATTCGGCTATTGATCTGGCAGCTTTAGGGCCAAAGTCGCCAAACGAGTGCCAAAGTTAGGCTTCATTTTCTTACAGTTAGACAGTCATCTGGAATTTCTGGCCTAAATCGCTTAACAAGTGCAAGAGTTCGACTTCTTCCGTGGAAGCTCCGTGTTCATGTGGCGTCTCTGGTCCCATATCGCCAAAAGTGCCAGAGATAGGCGTCATTGTCTGGTAGTCCGATTAGCATCTGGGCATTTTGGCCCTCAATTCTCTATCAAATGTCAGATTTAGGTAATCAGGCGGGTCCCGTTGATGCTAGTTTATTTACGTTTGGAGATAGATGACAGAAGAGCTGTTGGTAGGGCGCGGGTGGTCTGCAACTTACTGAAACAAAAAAAATGTAGTTTAATTTTGCCCGCAACTTTTTGTTTTATTGTTGGGTGTCTTGATTTCTTCAAGCCCAAAGGTGGGACGAATGTTTTGCCGCGACTGGACAGATCAACAGTGATTTTGCAAACGCAGATTGCGCCTGATAGCATTACTGGGGCGTAGGTACGCAGGCCAATGTCCGGTCGGAGAATTACACGCGCTTTAACCGAGGTGCCGCGAGAGAGGTTCCACGTTTCCGCAACTGCTGCCTACGAGTGAGCGCTGCGCGAGACTGATGTGCAGGTTTCCTCAACGAATGCCATTATTAGGCGACATTTTGCAAAAGCGAGTGTTGCTCTGTGTCGTCTCTTGCAATGCGATTGACCACTGCCAAAGCGCAATGATAAGAAAAAGCAAAAGCGGCCGTGGCTTCGTGGCACTGCGACTGCTTCACACTCGGGGGAGCTGCAATTAAATCCTCGATGCCGGTGGCGGTGGCGGCGGCGGCGGGGATGCTTTGTTACTGTTTATTTGAAGCATATGACATCAAAACCCAGGCAGCGCACAGTATTGCGTCGATATTGGTCTCAATCGGAAAGATTGTGCCGATACCATTTTGATCCAGACGATGTCTGTCAAGTTTCGGATTGGTCGCGCCGACGCCATCCTGAGATACCGCACCCGCCGCTGTTTTTCGTTGAGTCACGTGAGTGCTGTTTGACTCAAAACCGACGTTAAGAAAAAAATAAAGCAAAGCAGCATTTGCTTTGGTTTAGCCCGAGAAAGACACAAAAATGCAGAGTGAGCGACAGGCATTGTCCATCTCCCTTCGACCTCGCTTTTGTTGCCTCCTCACATGTTTTTGTGATCTTCGTGTGGCTGTGAGGAGCGCGACGGCCGATCCAAGCAAATCAGAGGGGGTAGAGCGAAACACGTGACCTCACTCCGTAGAACGCATAGGACAAGAACGCGCTGATGGCTTCACGGGGGCCGTAGTCTTCGCCGTTCGTTAAGTGATGGTGAAAAGTGGCCCCTGGTCCCCTCGAAATCTGCAGTTTCAATCAATAATGCTGCTTTCGTGCGTTGCTGTCGGGGCCGTGGTTCTTCGTCGGAAACGGCCGGAATACGTTCATAGCAGCTTTTCGGTAATGGCCGTTTTCTTCGTCCGAGTCAATGGAATTATTGTGCTGTGCTTGATAGATGTGCTCGATAAAACAAACCAAAAATAATTTTTGGCTACAGCGGGATTTCCGTTTGCATGTGGGGGACCCTTTTCATTCTCGACATTGTGTTTGTGTTGCTTTGTGCTGCCCGATTCGGGTTATGCATCTATCCCGGATTACATGAAATGGCTTTTTAGTTATAAGTTCAATGAAAGCATGCTTCTGATAGTAGTCCTGCTTCCATCTCAATCTCCATGGTCCTTCGTGTTTGATTTATGTTTTTGCTTGGCATGCATGAAAACAGTTTTAATTTTATCTAATAATTTCATTTCATTTTTACAGATGACCATTACTTTTGCAAATGCGTCGAGAATAAGATGTCCGTAACGATAGCTGCATAATAAACTTCTGAGGGCGATCAAAACAATTTTGTTTGTCCGTGTATGCGATTGACACGCAACGGCAGATACATAGCTGACTCACAGGACGTCGGGCGATTCCGAGCAGACGCATATGCAACTCCCGGTGAATACCTGGGCCGATCCGTTCAATACCCGCAGAATATCGCGCCGATATCCGGGCGGAACTCTGATCCGTAGAGCAATCGCACGATTTTGTGGCGAAACGACGGGACGTCAATACCGGTCGAATATCGAATTGTGGTGTGAAATCGGGCTTTAGGCCGATATTGGAACCAATTTTTGACCTGCGCTGGCACGAAACTGGCAATGTATCGTGTGCTGCTTGGCAACCGAGATGATAACATCTGGCCATCATGTTTCGAACACTTATGTTATCGAATTTTGTTGTGGAGCGCGTGAAAGATCACTCCCATGGCACGCCAGAGGTAATCCAAACTTCGGCATGCCGTTGGGCTATTTTTGCACTTTTCGCACATATTTGGCACTCCAGTGGCTAACAAGAGAAAAGTCAAACTTTGGTACCCCCGAGTCCCCAGATTAGTATTTGCTTTGGCAGTTATGGCTCGAGTATGGCGCTTGCTTTGGTAGTCCTGTGGAGGACCAAAGAAAAACTCGACTATGGCGTGCCTAACGATCGCCCAATTAGGGCTACGTTAGGGAAAAGCAACTCCGGAACTAACAAGCGCAATGGAGCAAAACCAAACTAGACCCCAGTTAAGCCCTTACGGTTGCCAGCACTTTTGCCAAGTAAGGCGTTTTTCCGGCGTAATACCTTGGAAAACATTCGAAAACGGAGAACATCAAGAGACTCCTGTTTTGAGAGTTAGGTTTTTAGGAGACGCGACCGCGTGCAGAGCAGAGCCGGCAGGAAGTAGCCAACCACAAGCCGCGAATATTCTGTTGGCGGTGGTAGTATCAAAATAAGTAATCATAGCGCATTTCATTCGTTTTTGCACCTTTCAAGTTGAATAGTTTAATTCTTACTGATGCTTCGTCCACGGTCATATTCAATGATGGAATACACGAAGCGTCCGTTCGAACGAGTCGTTCTGCTGTAGCGAAGAGATCGTTATTAGATGGCTCGTCTGCTGACGTAATCAAAGAGTGAAGTTTTCCACCTCTAAGCGTCATTCGCACATTTTGATAGAAACCAGCGCGCCCTCTATCGGTCTTGAACGTTGCGGTGAGTACCGCTCACCCGCAATGGAATCCGCCAACGATTTCCGGCTCCTCGAGCACTGAGTATGGATCGCCCGCCTCGTGTTTCGTGCCGGGCGCCGAGCGCGAGTCCCGAATAGAGCTGTGTCACTGCCGAAACGTCGACGCCTCCCCTTTAAGCCCCCTTTTAATTTGTGACTAATCTTTAGAGCGCAGCTCAGGCGCCCGTTTCCGGCTTGAGCGGCGTCGCCGTCGCCGTCGGCGTAACCGTAAGGTCACGTGACCCCCCCCGGTCATGTGACCCCCGGTCACGTGGCCCCCAGGTCACGTGACCCTCTGGTCACGTGACCCCCTGGTCACGTGACCCCCCCGTGCCTTCCCTCCTCCTCAAGAGCTACGCTCTAATTCGGCGTTACTGAGAGTTGTAAACGGCTTTCATTTTTTTTACTAATTGTTTGCGTGTAAATTTGCTTTACTCTTTGATATATTCCTTTAGGTGCGTTTAATTTCTTCGTTTATTTTGAATTTTAGGGTATATA
The DNA here is from genome assembly GCA_037355805.1 of Ixodes ricinus. Classification (NCBI taxonomy): domain Eukaryota; kingdom Metazoa; phylum Arthropoda; class Arachnida; order Ixodida; family Ixodidae; genus Ixodes; species Ixodes ricinus. Next base: position 4,204 of record JAZHYW010003120.1, read on the forward strand.
ATATTTTTGCTTTAAATATAATTTCAGTGTTTTACATGTTCACTTACTTCGTGCTTTAATTTCTTCCTTCTGGACTCATATTATCAAACAAACACTTTATTGTGTCCTACTTCAACTGCTGTGCCTGCCCTTCTCCGTACCGATATCTTTCTTGGAAGCATGTGTATACCTTTTTTCCGTTATTTTATATGTATATAATTTTGCGCAATATATATATATATATATATATATATATATATATATATATATATATATATATATATATATATATATATATATATATATATATATATATATATATATATATATATAAAGTTTTTAAGACGATTTTTTTCTGCACGATTTGACATGATATCGCTCAAGGATGAGTCGGCACAAAGCGGTCGCAGCGCTATCGATCTCACTCCAGGCTGGTTCACACATTTGCCTTTGACTATGCCCCAGTACGCTGTGCCTCTTGTAACTCGCTTAACTATCCACCTGGAAGAGCTGGAATGCTTCCGATTTGTGTATAACAAAATTGAAGGTTTTGTTTAAATTTTGAGATGTATAATTTGCGCAATATCTAGGAGACATAGTCACTCATACATTGTCAAAATTATACCACGGTATGTGGAAAGTTATATAGCGAATTTTCCGGTCTATAACGTACTTTCTCTAAATTCGCGTTTTTTGTCAACGGTGCGACTTTTGTTTTTATAAGTATGCGTCCTGAACTGCGAAAATTGGCCCCTGTGGGTTTCGTTCGATTAGATCACAGATATGAGGCTTTTTCAATCAAGTTTTTCCGTGTCAGCCCGTACATAAGCATAGGTTCTGCTTACGCAAAGGAATGCCAACGTTTTCCGAAAACAGCCTTTTAGAGAAATCTTGTACAAAGGTGCAACTTTTAGAGCGGAAAATACTCATGCGGAGCAACGCTCCCAGGCAACCCAAATAATGAAGTCAGTGGGCCGGTGTGTTCGGCGGTTAGAGAGCACAACGCTCACTATGACAGGCAAAGGAACATGTGTCAACATAGTCGTTGGTGGGTTGCATGTGCCGCCTGACGTTGTGACGTGTGGTAGAACAGAAGAGTTTTCCTCGTCGACTTGCCTCATCGGTAGGTCGTCCTCGGCGAGATCGGTCGATAGCGACTTTGCCCGTCGGTCGCCAATTTCCGTGTGGCGTGCAGTCGGTCCTTCCTGGGCTTCGTGGAAGAAACCTTCCCTGCTCTGCCGGGAGGCCAGAGTCGCTCGAGCCTCGAGAAACTCGGAGACGGCGTCGGTGGTGCGACGTTCATCGGACGCTTGGCGCGTTGGGGCTTCTCCTGGAAGCGTTGCTGTTCCCCTCGTTCGAAGCTACTGCGGGGAAGGAGCGTTTCGGAGCGCCGCTGTTTCTCCTTCAAATACAGCAGGTAAGTAACTCGTTTCCACAAGTGTGCGTTCAGGCAAGACCGAGTGGAGTAGAGGTTACAAGCGGGAGTCTGAGTCACTCAATAAGCCACTGGATACATCAGCCATCTTGATTGGAGGTTGAGGTTGTCAGTGCAGCCTTGAATAAAACCTTTGGATATGCTTTTTAACCTCCAGAAATGATAAAATTTGGCCAGAGAGCGAGAGAGGTATCTCCTGACCTTGTGACGCCATATCTAAAGCGTGGGTGTTGGCTATAGGAAAAGGCGCGCCGACCGGAAAAATTCCAATGTCATGCCACTTGTTCATAACGGCGCGCAGATGCTACCCCGCGAGAGGGTCCTGCTCGCTCTTTGCAGGTGAGTTGGAAAAGCACTGCGGTCCCGCAGTGTTAGAAATCGCCCTCATAAGGCAGACAGTTCATATTTTACTCAAGAACGTAATTTATAACTGCACTCAGCTGTACTAAAGTTTGAGAATTCATATTGAAGTGAAAGTGGAATTAAAAAATCAAAACTAAGTTTACATCTTTGCGCACGAACCGTGGCGTACTTTCCACACTGAAGCATGACAGTGGCATTTTGTTAATTTTTTTAAACTTTAGAACCGAGTTTGTTTATTTCGAAGATTTTATGATTGAGTGACGGCCAGCACATTTCGAGCTGAATTGGTTACTGCCGTGGGTTTTGTGCACCATCTTGGTGATAATTGCACCTCTGCGGTTGATCAGCTTCAATATCTATGCAAGGGACAAACATATCCGCTATTCCGAGAATAGGACTTAGCCTTCGGCACAGCTGTGCAATGCACAACAGTTACTTGGAACAAAACAAAAGTGGCGTGAATAGCACGGCCAGCACACTTCGAAGACAACGACTTTGTTGACTGTAATGCTCTTGTCAATTGTCTCCTGAACTGACTGTAAAAGCCACACTCGAATCAGATTCTGACAGAGCGTGCAAGGCCCACAACTTATTTTGGACATGTGCACTGTTTTAACATTACGACCAATGTTTTCCATGCCTTTCTGCTAGAACGCGCCGCAATTTTCTTGAAGAGTAGATCTGATTTTAAACGAAGAGAGGATATTACGAATCCTAATGAGAGTTCTGAACTTGGGCTAGTCAGTGCATATTGTTAACTAAGAAAATACAGCGCAATAAAAAAAGACACAGGACAAGAACAGAAAATGACGATGAACAGCGCCGTGTTTGTCTTTTGTGTTCTCGTCCTGTGTCTGTGTCTTTTTTTTTGTGCTAATGCTCTTTTTTTATTGATTTCGAACCCGCGCGTTGTGATGTGGCGACAGCCCTGTAGTGTTTAGGGGCGCGATAAACTGTAGAATTTCTAGTCTTCTTTTTAGTGGGGGGCCTCGTTCAGAGGCATGTAGGGGCATTTAGCAGCATGGAGGGGACAACATCCTTGGTAAAGCACGAACGATATTTTGGCTATTTAAATAATCCTTTGCTCACTGAAGTGGTAAGCCTTACGTTGCAATTTTTTTTCAATGTGGAGTTAACACACCACCAATTGAGGCTGAAGTTATTTGTCCCCTGCCAAACGCTATCAATTACAAAATAAATTAGGATCTTTGGGAACAGAAATGAATGACACTTTGGGCATATGCCTTGCGAAATTATAGCCTACCCTTGCAGTAAGGCGCGGAACGTTGGTGTACGTCTTCGGTCTTCATTTATAAACGAGAAAGCACACCCATTGTAGGGAGCAAGCACACAGGGATACATTACTTTTCAAGTGTACATCAAATTAATGTTAGAATTACTTTGCTAAAGGTATTTAACTACGTTTAGAATTACTACTATTAATTAATTACAACTATCGAATCACTTTATAAAATTAATGCAATTAGCTCTGTAATTACTTTGCTTTGTGTGCTTCGTGGCGCCACAATACATAATTTTACAGCTGCTTTCTAGACCACAATTTAGTTATTTATATGCCCACTCCCTTGTTTGAGTTTGAATAAATCGAATTCTAAAATAACGTTTCGCACCTTTTGTATCATATATTTTAACTTATGTGATAGAGCATGACAATTTGGAGCAACAAGCTTCCGTATTCTTATTTCAGAAAAATTATAAAAAGTTAATATGTTTATATCTTGCGGCTTCCTATCGTTAAGGGTACACTTATACCCCCAATTTGTTTTCCCCGAACGGCTAAACATTGTTCCTAAACTTTAGTCTTGAAATATATGTATTCTGTATTAATTGATTGCCTAGATCTCACATCTTCTATTAATATTCACGTTCCGAGTCGAGTTTTGGCGGGTTTCTCCGACTTTCCATGTGAATAACATCATCCCAACCAGTCCCATGAACCGTATTCAACATTTCTACAATACCCTCAGGGGAGCAGATTTTAATGCTTTTGAACCAAATTTTGTAGCTCTTAAAACTTTTGTAACTAACCTGAGAACATTTTGTTGTGCATCATTATCAAGGCGTCGAGCTGTTCGTGAGCATAGAAAATAAACAAATGAATGAATGAATGAATGAATGAAATGAATGAATATGAATGAATAATGAATGAATGAATGAATGAATGATTGACGAGTGGAAACTGCGTGATGGTAAACAAGAACAAATAGTTTCCTAAGCAGTTATCACATTGAGGAATCGGCTAGTTGGTAGTTCATTTTAACGGGTAAAAAGCAGCGCATTGACACGGAAAGAGTAGAAGACGAAAGACAAACATGGCGCTGACTTGCAACTGAGCTTCGATAGATGTGACAACGAGTATAAATACATTCGCCCGAACAAAAAGGCAAGAAAGCAAACAACTCTTAAGAGGAAGACACGTGTTATAAGAGACGTCAGCGCGCACGTGTTGTTCTACTGATCTAGAAAGAAGTATGCACTCCTTTTCCGACAAGGAAAGCTAACGGGGCACTAGCACATTATGACCCCGCTTGTCCGATTGCGCGCGCATCTATAAGCTCACGCGGAAGCTTATCCTTTTGTTTACTAATGACCGTGCATCTTTCAAAGGCTGGAGAACATCCGTGGTCGCGGCAGTGCACACAAAGATGCCCTGACACAACCTGTGACACATTATGTTGTTTTGAACCATGATTAAAAGCGCTAAAAAGAGGAACACAAGATAGAAGACAAATACTATCTTGTGGTCGTCTTTTTAGCGATTTTAACCATGATTGAAAACAGTCATCACCAACTCGCCCAGCAGCAATTAATTTTACCTTTGACACAATATTCCTGTGCTCTCTTAACCGCTCATTAAGACAGCGTCTCGTCTGCCCTATGTATCTAAATCATCTGGTGGGCTGGTTGGTTATACATCTTGGTAAAATTAGCGCACATACAAGGGAAGGAAGAACGTAGAGACAGCATAAAGTGTTCTATAGCTGTCGCTACACTGTTCTTTGGTCGACTTTGCTGCACACTCAGTTTTTCTTCATCACAATTCACGTATTTGAGGTTGCGAGATCATGGGATAAAGTTTGCAACTTCCGCGGCGCACGACACAGACTGTTTTTGATGACTTTTGCACACTCATCGACTCTTGTACGAATCCCAGAACTTTCTTCGGGGCACGACAGATTAAATCGACTCGACGTCAACCTTGTGTAGGTACGGTAGCTACAGTGATATTTCCGTTTTTTTCTGTTATCATCTTCATCGCTCTTGATGAGGATACTAACAGGAGGTGCGAATAATAGCCCGCGGCAATGAGTCTTAATACTTGATTTTGTAGCGTGAGGTACACTGGCCGAGGTTGAGCAGTTTCGCGTGGCTCGCATAATGAGCCGTGCTTCGTGCTGCGCAACCGCGAGGAGCAGTGACGTCACACGGCGCACAGCTGGCGCGCCGCGCGCGCCTCGCCGGTCTGCGCATGTGCGAGGAGCAGTGACGTCACACGGCGCACAGCTGGCGCGCCGGAGCCGCCGGCGCCGCGCGCTCCGCCGCCACCGCGCGCGCCTCGCCGGTCTGCGCATTCCAGAGGAGTGACGTCATAGCCGCGGCAGACGCACTGGCGCCGCCGCGTGCCCAGCTGTCCGCCTCCGTTGCGCAGTAGCCAAGTCTGACGCTGCACCGGAGCCGCTTGATAGCGCCTCTCATTTTGTGCGCATAAGCTCACGCTACGTATATCCTGGCATAGCCGAGCTAAGCCACCGCAATTTTTTTAAAGCTATCCTTGACCAAGTGAAAGCAGGATTTCTGTAGATCATTTTGAAAACAAATGTTGATGATTCCCCTTTTCACCAGCTTAGGATGGGCTGATAAGAAGGGTAGGAAAGTGTTTGTTGCCTCTAGGTTTATAAAACCAGCACATGTGTGGGGGATGACAGTGCAGAGGGAGGTCTCAGACATTTTTTAAAACCGTTTACAGGTAAATGTGTGAGAGAACGAGTGGTTTTAGGCATTCACTACAAGTTGCCAGAACAACAGAGATATCATCATCAAAACCAGAGACTAACTTTGAACCTACCCGGCCTGGCACTGACGTCAAGGCTTGTAAGGTTAAGGGAAGAAAATAAACTGTTTTTGGTTGCTACGCTGAAATCAGCATCGCGCGTGTTCGCAGAAGTCATAAAAAGATAAAAAAAGTGTTTTGCGCCTTTTTCGTCAAGGATTCTGGGTAGATCCATTGTACTGTATCACCCAGAAAGCTCCTAACATATATGATTCCACGAAGAAATGTCAATTAATGACCACATTCTGCGCGAAGTGTATAAAATACACCGAAAAAGATGGCCGAAGTTATTACCACTCAACTTTTAAAGAGGTATCAATTTACGAATATATTTGCCATATTAAAGTAATGGCAAAACGAGTAGGTTTTGTATACGATAAGGCCGCAAGTTTTAGATGTGACAACGTCTACGTGCCGAGTTTAGTGAAACATAACTCATGCATGCAATTATTATAGTTTTATTTTTATGTAACGGATTTAATATAACGAAACAGTAGTGTGAAATAGAAAACATTTATTTGTTAGTCACAAAATAAATTGAACGAAACAGATATTTAAACATGAGGTAAACTTATACTACTGATCAGTACACAAAACACCGAACGAAACAAATGTCAGGACACAACACAAGCAACTCAGAAGTCACACAGGCAATCAAAACAAGTGCAGATTGAAACGCAAGTTACATTTGATCTTCGGAGATGAAACTTACTGGACAGATGGGAAGCATTTTAGGACGATGGTAGGAGAAAGAGGAAATACACAGCAGTGTTTCACCGACGATGTGGCCTCGCTCTTGCCCGAGCTCAAACCGACGGGTACCGCACCGCCTCCAGGTTCGGCTATACAGTTAACGGCTCTGCGAAGACAGACCGCCTGGAAGGTTCCGAACGGCCCATTCGGGCCGTTTCGGAACGGTTAGGGGAAGGGGGGGGGGGCGGATGTACTCCAACAATGGTGGTGGCAGTTGGTCGTCCCAATGGGCCCATATCGCTGGCAACGCTCTAATATACTGAAAGAAATAACAACACATCTCCTGTAAGCTCTGTACCTAGCTAAGGATGAAGCTTGGGCTAGTTGGTGTGACATCTTTAAAAGGTTAGAAACAGCGGAAACGACGAGGACCGAGAAGCAGAAGGACACATGCACAACGCTGTGTATGTGTCCTTCCGCTTCTCGTCCCTAGTCGTTTCCGCTGTTTTAACCTCTGTACGTAGATATTTTCTAGCTTACTTCTCAGGACACCGGAATCGCGCATTGTTTAAAATTAAATGAAGTTGACAAGCGATCAGGCAACTTTTACTCGTCGCGGCAAAACGAACACGCCTAACCTTTCGGTGTCGCCGGTGTGTTGGAAAGATGACCGAACTTGATCATTTAGACGAAGTAAAAGTCGTAAGAACGTTTCCTTAGGTGAGCCTGTGGAAGAATTATTGCCCGATGTTTTGTCGAAAGTTTATTTCCTCTTGGACGAAGAATACTTTTGAACGAATATTCTGGGGCAGAACCGACCAAGCTTCTACGCCGTCGGGAGGGCAAAGAAATCTGTGGTTTGGATGTGCCGTTTATTTGGTGGACTATGTTCCTTTCGATGATACGCCCAGTGGGAGCCCACTGCTGCCTCGATTTCAAGTAGATCTAAAGTGTCTATACGGTGATTTAAAAATCGCATATGACGGAGAGAGAAGAAGGAGACAGGATAGAGCGCTATTTAAAGTGTACCGGGAGAATCCGTTGGTTACCGAAGGCGCATCGACCCTTTTTATCTTCTCGAAAATAGTCAGTTTTTTTTTTTTTTCCATTTGTGTGGTCGCATTTACATTTATATCGTGTTTCGAGGGAAAGAAACGTTGGCGGTAACCTGAGCTGTTTGCAACCGCGAAGAAAAAAAAAGAAACGCGTTTGAGGAGTCTGGAGGCAGAAAAAGAAATCAGACACGTCTGCTTTCATTTTCTGATTTTTGTTGCTTTCTTCGTCGTTCTTTTTCTCGGAACCATTAAAGTCACCGCTCGGGATTTGCCGCGTTCCGCTTCCGTCTTCATCCCCCTGGCGCCACTGCCTGGGCATCGGCTACACAGTTTACAACTGCGATGGAATACAATTTACAATGAAAGAATTCGGATTGAAAATTATATTACTTCGAAGATCGTAGCAGATAGACTTTTCAGTGGTTGCTTGAGTGTACATAGCCGAACACGCTTACATTAACGCTAAACGCTATCAGCGCGATGGCACGTAACCGCGATCTATCAGTCAGAGGGTTTTGAGAATTCCAAGTCGGAAGTTCGTCACGAGGAACCGCCTTATAGCGAAACCACCTAGAATAATTATAGCCACGATGATTTTGACATCATCACGGTGAAATCGAGCGAAGAGACAGGTTGGACGCGAGAGTAGTGCTCGGCTGGGCCTCTTGTCCAATCAACGCGCCGATGGACGCTCAGCATCGGGCTCGGTTCCAAATGCCAAGTTGGCGCTATCTGACTTTGATGACGTTTCGTAGATGAAGAGTAGGGCGTTCTCATGCCTTTTTTTATTCTAGATGGTATTGCCTATAGTGAGGTCCATTTCCCTCGCACAAGTTTCCGTAGATGCACTCCTTCGGGAAAAACGTTACCACGTCAAAAGTGCTCGAAATAGACTATACCGATGGAAGCAGTCAGCTGTGCAGCCCACAGTTTCGATGTGCTTGAGTTTGTTCTTCAAGGATTCACGCAAGTCACTGGCAGCTGCATCCATGCGATTAACTAGGCCTTTTCTTGTCATTTCTACACCACAAGGGTGTAGCCCATAAACTAAATTTCGGAAGTGTTCTCTTCCACAACAGAAAAACATTTGAGCGTGCCAACAGCAAAATTCAGAAGGAGCTTGCCAACTCGGCTGAGAAATTAGTGCAGATCAGTTGATCTTTTCCAAGAGTAGGTCTGGCCAGGTTGTTCTTGTGCCTGGCTTGGGCCAGCCAGACTCACTGAATAGGTTTCCAGAATAGCGAGACACCCATGCTCCGCGCCGTGGTGCTCAAATTCATTCATATCCGTACCGTCATTTTGGATTCTTGCATAGTACACTGTACGATAACTGCACGCATAGCTCGCCGTTGGCGTTGTCAACGGGGCTTTTAAGTAAGTTTGTGGCGCTCTGGACAGCCGCCTTATATAATTTACGACAGCATTTACATTGTAGCTGCCCTCATGTAATTACTACTTCGTGGTTCTTACTAAAGACCCAAGTTAGCAGTTGTACCCTCTTGTCAAATATCTCATTCTGAGATGAGATCACATCTCAATGTTTAAATAACAAGAAAGAGTAATATTTTTCCACACGAGGGTGATGTTTGCTGTGTTCGAGCTAGTTGCAGGTGCTAACTTTGTCGCTTAGAATGTAGCCACCTAACGAGTCACCATATTGAGCCGCTGGCATTTTTGTACACTTTTTGAGCATGCAAAAAACAACGTTGTATAAAATCAGCAGAATTTCATTGATTTATTTACAACTGCATGGAAGATGTTTAAGATTGGACAGGAACGGGATAGAATGAAGCATAGTCTCAAGCTTTTGTCATAGCTTGACAGTTGGTTGCTGGCCAAAAGAAGCTTACATTGAAGACCAGCAATTATTTCCTCATGTCGATTCGCAAGGCTGTTTGCAGTCGACGCGATTTCTAAAAATAAAGAATGCAGACAAAAAAAAACCGAAGATGAGTTACAAGACTGACTTGGTATGAAATCAATTACGTTCAAAAACTGGAAACGCCAAGGATGTTTGTGTTATCATTCATACCACCTGAGCAACAAGATGCATTGCTTTCACTCGGCGCATCAAGTAACACATTTCTCAGACCATATTGGAAAGGTTTAATTACTCTGATTTGTGCCACATGAGAGAAAAAACAGCAATGTAAGCAAACAAAACAAAACTGAAACGACAACTTTTTGAGGGCCAATTCACACAATAGTGTTTGTTTAAATTGCGTTGTGAGTCACCCGGAAAATCGTACTTTCAATTTAGCATGCAAAGCTGCTCCTTACACTGGTTTATACGTTTCACACGAAGCGAAGCCATCTTGAATAGAAAGCACTAGAATCGAAACCTTATTCAGAACAAGGCGTTCTTCCAAGCGTCACTCGTGCCGAACAAAGCTCATGTTGAAGCAGCCTGATCGGCTGCAAGGCGGCAATCAATACGTGGAGAACACCAGTGCAATACACTCACATCACAAAGCTTGCTTTCTGTCTTGACACGGAATTCTTTCGGTTTGTAATGGCAAGCCAAGCACTCCTCCCCTTGGCAGTAGCGCTGTTACCTGACGGGAGGCCGAAGAGTCTCTTACCGTTCTCTGACCTGCTTCTGCTCCCGGAGACACAGCAAGCAGGTACCGAGCGGCTGAGAAAAGCGACCGGGAGGCTTGCAGCAAAAGCTGGTTCTCCACAAATGGTTGCTCATGGCGGGGATTTGAAACAATGATGATAATCGTGACCGCACACGTGTCACGTGACTTCTTTCATCCAATGAATCCGCAGCAAATCAAAACATGATCGGACTCACGCTTTGTGGTTTCGTGCGCGTGGGACCCGGGGAACAAGGGAGCAAGTCGTGGGGGCAGAGCTTTATTGGGCTTGGTGAAAGTATTGCTTCAACGTACATCAGCACCGGACCGTCTGCATCGCCTCACTTTTTTCCGTCCTCGACTGTACTCTTGTGGTTAAGATCAGCGCCTTACACCCCTCTTTGTTTCCCACCCCATTTTTAATGTTTCAGTTTTAAGCAACATTGGCATTGATTTATACGTTTACGAATGTATCATTGGAAATAAAAAATAGCACACCTCTCACGTACATTCCCGTCCACTCGGCATTAATGATCACAATAAAAACCGACAACACAAGTTCTTAAGAATCAATAGAGCATCTTAACCACAAAAAAAACTCAAACCTAACTACAGCCTTGACAACGCATCAGCAGGGATGTTTTAACCCCTTTTGCATACGTTACTTCTAGGTTAAATCTTTGCAACGCAAGCGCCCGGCGAGTCAGTCCCGCGCTATTGGGTGCTGCTGACGGCAAACACTGCAAGAGGTTGTGGTCGGCGAGAGTTTCAACCTCCGCCCCAAAGAGTCACAATTTCAGTTGACCCAAGGCTCACTCTACCGCACAAGCTTCAGCGTTTAATCACTGCACACCGGGTTTGCGGAGTAGTAAGTTTTTGTTACCCAGGAAAGCCACAGTGTACTACTTTCTTTTATCGTCTGCACTTTGGGTGCGACATTGGTCTCCATCGCTCCATCTGATGCGTCGGTGGACAGAGCAAAACGTTGGCGGTCATCTGACGCTCTCGTAACAAGGAGTTCTGTTAGAATATTTTCTACTTTTTGAAACGATTGTTCCTCCTTTTCCCTCCCCGGTAACACGTTCAGACTCGTGTCTCCAGTTCGCTCGGCGAAGGGCAACACCACTCCAGCATAGTGCGCAACGTATTTTCTATAGGAGTTTATTACCCCTAAAATCCCTTCATTTCCTTCTTTTTATTTTGCCTTCCCATGGATTGAATCGTCCTTGACTCGATCGCGGGAAGAGAGTCTGTTCCGGAACCGATCCGGTGGTCCAAATGCGTGATCACTTGATCAGAAAACATATATTTGTTCATATTTATGGTGAGTCACACGCAACTCAAGGTCTCAAGAATGCTCTTTAAATGCAAAATGTGGTCTTCCCACCTCGATGAAGACACCCCTATGTCATCGATATATGCGCCTGCATATTCGCGAAGTGATTGGATCACCTCAATAACCATTCACCGAAAAGTTGCCTCCAAGTTTTTAACCCATGGGGACATAACCGTCCAAGTAGCGGGTATTGGCATTTGCCAATACCCACTACTTAAGTCAAGTAGAACGATGCACGACGCTTTCCAACCGCCCAGATCAATATGACGAGCACCATTATGGCGCGCTTTTTTGATGCTCTCTGAATGGTCCAATCAGCTCGTAGAGTCGGCTGCGTTTAAGCTTAAAGTGCAACGGAGTATAACGTGGAGCATGATGTCAGTAAAGAAACGGTTCACAATACCGGCTATTGGCGCAAGACGAATGCTTGGCATTTCACAAAAAAAAAACACCTGAAATTATTTATTTGGCAACATTCCTCGATATTTTTCCACAAACACAGTCGTGTTCACAAAATCTACTTTAGATTTACATGTAGAAACCGTATCAGTGTAAGGCTCTCTACGTCAACGTTGATGGTACCTTAATATTCAAATCCTATAATTTCGTGGCGCTCCAGTATTGTTTAGCTTTAACGTTGGCGACTGAATAAAGTTCGATGTGCAAAACGGACTGAGTTCTTTTCCTTTTCATTCGCATGGCGGTTTGGTAAATCTTTTCTTTCTTGGGGCTGTTATTTGTTGTTTTGCACGCTGTTCATTTCGTTCATTTTAAAGCCTTAACGCCCTCCCACGTCTAACAGCTTGCGGGCGTTTCTCGGTTCCCGCGAAACATCCTAATCTTATTTGGGAAGAACTTTAGGGTCTTCTTACCGAACAGTAACAGGTCTTCCTTAGAAAACGTCGGTCGAGGTTTTGATGCGATTTGCGAAGACACTTCGAGCTTATTAGAGGGCCCAAAAATCTTCGCTCTGCAGTTCAGTGAGAGGCGAGTTAAAATATGAAGACATGTGTAATTCATTTTGTTCGCAGTAAAACGTGTACACAATTGGGGTTTAGAGATACTTGTTAGAAAAACAATGCGCGTTGTAGAATAGTTTTATCTCTTTAGTGAAATGTTCCGACAAAATGGTGCAGACGACAAGAAAACGTTAGGAACTTTGCGAGTAGTAGAATAGTTTTCAGAGATTTTGTTTAGTTGTGTGAAAGGCGCTTACGTGATGCCCCTCGAACGTTATAATCGGAGTCCTTCGCCTCTTGCTGTTCTTGGGCTGTTAAGATCCTTACCCCGAATTCATAGATGAAGCCGAACTTGAAGCCGAACTTCGACTTGCTTAAGCTTGCCTCAACATCAAGTTGAGACTTGAAAACGTCCAAGCTGGCTTTTGCGTTTCATAAACGCTCCCGCCAACTTCCTTCGTAAAGTCACGTTCAAGCAGCGATCCCCACCTGGGAGCGAGATTAAGCCCCAATTCTTCTCTTAAAAACTTTTTCACACTTCAAGAAGTTGCTTTCTTAAATTAGTTCCAAAGGATGTCTTTACGGAACGCAAAATATGAAAGATGGTGATGCGCACTTTTAGATACTAACGTTGTACGCATGTTCTAGACACATGCTCTTTTCCTTCTGGCAACGTTGGCTCATTTCAGCGTTAGCTCATGGCGCTTATTTGTTTTCGTTTCGCTCGTCGGCGTCCCTCACATCTGGCCACTTTTGGCGTCGCGGCAGCTTCGACGTTTCCTTCACTATGGAAATTCAAGAGAAGTATGAACTACGATCCACCGAAGACGAGAAAGGTAATCCAGTTCGCTGTTGCGTCCACAAGCCTTAACGGAAAAGTTTGCGATCCCCGTACGATGTTCCCACGGGAAAAAAACAACGAAAAAATGCTTCCGGATGCAGAAGAGAAAGGACGACTATCTGAAGCGATGCGCAAAACAGGTAAGTTTGTCTGCAACAGTTCCTCATTGCAAACTGTGCGACGTTGGTTAAGCCCGCGGTCGAATATCTAAACTAGGCGTTGTGGCCTAAGCGCTCGTCTCGGCTGTTTTAAACGTTATTATGTGTTCCATATATGTTCCCACAAATACTTTTTTACCGGGCTCGATGACATAAACCGTAAGGCGCGGCGACTGTACTTTCGGCAATCAACACACACTAGGAGATAGCTACCGGACATCATAGTTGTCGCACCTATGTTTACATCTTCAATCTTTTACGTACAGAAACACATGTCCAGTACGTGTTGTGCATGAGACAGTGGAACTGTAACTGATGTTGTGCGCACGGAGGCAGAATTGCTCACTTTTCGAAAAAAAGAGAGCTCTCTATGAAATTTGCATTTTCCTAATTCGTCTTTAATCACTTCGGCTGTTGTTGAATGTGTCCTATGGAGGTTCCTGAGATCGCATAAATATGTTGATAACTCACTCTGCGGGTTCTAAGCATTCTAGAAATTCATAAATTAAAACGATGCGCTGCCGATTTCCCTATTAAAAATGCAAAGATCGAACACATCGAGACCATCTGCAATGATGGGAGGAGCATTGTTCCGTCAGCCAGGACGACATATGACAAAGTGCCTAAACAATGGTTTCCGGACATCAAATTGTGAAGTGCTGCAGAAATTTTAAAAAAAGACGTTTCCTTTTAGCAAAGCCACTCGAGAAACTTATCGTACAGTTGTCATTCGAGAAGTGTAATTTTGTAATGAAGAGCTACTAAACAAATACAGTAATGAAACAACACGTCACAACTTGTCGAAAGGTGCTGTAGCAGTAAACTCTAGAAAGAGTTGCCTAGATGGACCAGGGAATGTTTTCAACATTTCTATGACCGGTTGTGATCTAAACAGCCATTTGATGATGTTCATATCACTTATGAAGTTGAAATGCATGGCAGCACCAAAGTGTATAAAGCATTCGTGATTTCCCATACTTAATTTGCTGACACAAGAGAGAGTTGTATATTCTACTTTCAACAACAAACGACTAATTTAGTATAGACACAACAAAACGAGGAAGAACTGCTAGTAGGCAAACAGATAATACCTTTATTTTCCATCAAAACGATCGGGGAGGTTGGGGGGGGGGGGAGACAGAAAATCAACTAAACGAGCTCACTCCTCCTTAGAAAATTATACAATTAAAGATCACGAAGGCATACAGTACACTACATACATTGAGCAAAGACACTTTGCGCAAAATACAAAACAAAACTTTTATCATTATACAACCATTATAAAACATTATACAACAGGGGCCAAGAGGTTGCGTGAGTGAATGTGCCTGTGCACCACAAACGCTTGCTCAGGTTTTCACGCCAGAAGCTTTGGAACAGCTAGTCAGCAACGCTTGTTTATTTTCGGTAAACGGGAAACCCACCTGATAGTTTATGCAGGAAACCTTTTTGAAGTTTTGTGCGTGCGTGAACCCGGTTACTCGAGGGAGGCGGATGATTTTTGGATAACCGGGGAAATGGACGGGCCCGACTGTCCGAGCCGCCCGAGCGATAGATGCTTTACGGTGAAGCTCGTACTTTCTCGATTCAACGGCACACCTTCAGTTGTAAAATGTCGGCATCTATAAACATCCTTCCAGCAAAAGTCGTAACGGGACGAGCAACTGTAGCTTGGGTATCAGTGGCAGCCACCTCTTGTCGATGTTCGGATCAGGCAGCCAAGCCACGGACGAGCAGCTCCCGCAACGAGCTGCTCGGCGGTGGATGGAGAGGATGGCCGCTTCTCTTAACAAGAACTACCCATCTTCGAAGACAAATATTGTACGCAGCGATCCCGTATTCAACTTCACATCGGCAAGCCGCCATGACAAAATGGCTACGAAGTCACCTTCTAAGCTAAGTCCAACCCAGTCTTGAAATCAGGCACTTCAAGTTCGCTTCAAGCTTGGTTTAAGATCGGTTCAAGTTAAGGTGGATTTCTGAAACGCGGTGGCCTCGTCTCAAAACGGCGGGAAGTTAACTTCAAGTCAAGTGAAGACAAGCGCGGTGCACTTGTCATTCTTGCTGCTCGCATGGAGAGCGAATTTCACATGATCTGGTCCTGTCTGGAAGGGTGAGGGGAGGGGGGCAGAGGGAGAGCCCCAGTAGCGCGCCTTGTCGTAGTTGACGTGGTATTTTTACGGTAACGACGTCGTCCTCCTAGTCATTTCTACGCCAACAAACTAACGAGGGCAACGCGTAGGGCGACAGCCATGGGAAATGTGAAAGCCTTGCGGCGTTATTCACCTTCTTCCCGCGATGACGCAGCTTTGGCGTGCGGATCTTGCCGGATTTTGCACGAATGGGGAACTAACAGCTGCAGCTATAAAATTCTGTGATACTTCGGCTCACAATATCTCTAACCGCAGTAAGTATTATATATATTATATATATCTATCTTTTTTTAGATGTCAGTATTGCTAAAATTAATTTGCACCAGAGAAACAAAAAAAAAAAAAAACGAAATTGTTCCGCTGAATGATCGATAAACCGAGGGCGCACCGATCATTATGAGGGCCGCCAAGGTGGATCCGAGGCGCGAGCGCCGGTCAGCGGATCCATAGGTGGCGGGTGCGAATCCCGGCCGAGGTGCCCGCAATCTGACGGAGGCTTATTGCGGAGAAGGCGCCGTGTAACCGAGCTTTCGGTTGTAAGTCGGAAGATCCCAAGGTGGTCCAATATATTCCTCAGTCCTTCACTTCGACATATTAGATGCCCGTCGGTGGTTGGGCACGTAAATCCCCCGAATTTGACTTTGACTTTGAGCATGATGAGGAACTTCTCTTTGGCTGGAATTTTGACAAAACGGGACGTTGCCCGATGCCCTTCACTTTCCGTGACCACAATAGTACAGTCCGGTCTTATTGAGCAGCGTAGTCGCGTTCTTTTACCTGAGAATTAGGGCGGATTCATTCGCAGAAGCTCCTATGTTCTAAGAGGTTATAAAAGACGCACAACTATAGTCACCGATAAGCTTTGAAAAAGCGGGGCCTGGCTTGTTAACTTCATGCTTCTTGCTGTGTGTTCGTGTTTTAGGCCGTTTTTTCCGCTAATAGCCCAATCTGGCCTTCGCCTTGTGCGGATCAATAGTAAGATGCTGGCGACTCGTTACAGCCTGCATAGATTTCTTACGCTGTGAGCGATTACAGTACATATCCATATACCCGAGTTAATTTTATTATCCGGCGATCACGCGTGAACATGAATAGCGCTGCTGCACGCCGTGACATTAGCCCCGTCGAATAGCCCAGTCTTCTCGGGCCATGGTACATTGAATGGAGCGTTGTTTGGGTGCTGCTTTATGTCAAAGTTGATGTCAAGACTTGGAAACCGCAAGTCATAGAATCAGTTAAATCAAATGTCGCTTAGAATTTTGAAAGCGTCACTCAAGGTTCGGTTGCGCAATATAACGAATTTCAAACCACATTAAAATAGGTACATACAGCGTTGCATCTTTCAGAAGGATAAGAAAATTGGTCAAAATCGCTGCTGTCGCCACGCTGGATTCCCGAAGAAATGCGTGAGCGTTTCGTGCAGCGAGTATTTGTAACAAAGCATGTTGAACGTAGCCTCACAGCGCTTTTCTGTGGGGCGAACATTCCCGAAGCCTCTCTTCTGCCCGGTTGCTGTGGATCAGGTCACTTAGTGTACGCATGAGGGACGCCTTGCTCTTCAAGCACATTTCATAAAACTTGTGCGTGCGTAGCTAATACGAGGAAGAAGGGAGGACAGGACACAAACGTGGCACCATCCCGTGGTGACGTTGTGAACTTTGAATACTACAAACGCTCCAAACCGTCCAAGGTCAGCGCAGGTAGCAGAGCACTAATGATAACACATTAAAACAAATATTATATTAAGTACTTGAACAATGGGCTCGGCAACACTCGTGTGGACGATGAGCGCTAGACTGTTGATCTTCGTTATACAGATCCCGCAGTCACCCGGCACACGATTCTTTCCAGCCCCTCTACTTGCCTGGAACTGACGCAGTCACCTGCACTATTTTCCCAACTGCTGAGCTGCAACGTGACGCCGAAAATGGTGGATCGTTTATCTCACGTCCACATTTTACGCTTTCCGTGGTGGATTTTTGGCACTTCGAAACAATGGCGCTGTCGGCAACTACATCATCAAGTACTTCGAAGCGTCGATCTGCAGACTTTATTCTGGGGCCTCCTGGGCGACGCACAACCGCGCCTGGTCTACAGCACGCAAGGGCAGAGGGAGGCTCATGCAGAGCCATTCCCAGCCCTCTTGTCGAGGACGGAATGTCTTGCCGAGCAACCTCCGTCTCAAGTCGACAGATTGACCAACCATCCGGAGCTGGTGCAGGTGACGTCGGAGACCCTCCCCTCTCCCCGACAAGCCCATGAGGTAGACAATATCTTTGAAGGACGGCTCTACCTTCAGGACATGGCACCTGCATATATGAACGACTTTGAGGGGTCCTGAAGAGGCGACGACGTAAAAGCGGTGGCTCGAGCACGTCCGGTGCCACCAGCCTCAGGAAAATAGAAGAGGGATTTGCAGTCTTGTTCGCGCCCACCAACTCCAACACTGTTGCGTCACTCAGCCCATCCAAGCTGATGGAATATATCGAATGCACTGCGCCAGGTGCCGTAAAAGAAGTCCTAGTCAAAAAGGCAAGGAACTGTAATTACGGTGGAAGGAGGGGTACGCTAGCTCAAGGGAGTGCTCCTGGACCTCAAGGTATCTCTGCACCACTCCTGTCCGAGCATTCCTTTCCAGTCCCCCGAACACCTGCATCGGGCTGATTAGGGACGTGGAACTCGGCCTCTCCGACGCTGACATCCGGAGCCAGATACGGACTCCAGTCATGATCTGGGACGTGCGGCGACTTTGAGAAAAGACAAACCTTGTGAAGATCGCCTTTCTCGAAAAGGCGGGTCTTGACTCCCTCCTCTTCGCGGAGTTCTTCGAACTCCGGGTTTTCTTTCAAGGTAAAAGCCCTGCAGTGTCGCCGGTGCTACCGTTACGGCCATATAGTCGCCGCCTGCAATCGCCCCAGGCATGCGCACGATGCGGTTCCTCACACGACGGCATGCGCGAATCTTCGGAACTAAAGGGCATCAACTGTCGTCAGAGCTACGAGGCTCCGTCGCCGTCTTGCCCAACCCAACGTCGAGAAGTCGCCATCTCGTATTACCGCTCAAAAGACAACGCAACTCTACGCAAGGCTCGCAAAGCACTCCGCAAGTTTTCGTCAGCCCCGCCAGAGAGTAGCTGACGCAGTGCGCAGGGTTGTATTCCCTCAGACAAGAATGTGCCTCCCCTACATGCGGCGTCGTCTCCGATCGACACTCAAGTATCTGCGGTGCCTCTTACTACTAGCCACGGAACCCACGCCACACTCTTAAAAAAAGAGTCACTATGACTCCCCTTGCGGGGTATTTGCGCGCTACAGATTTGACTCCTCCACGACTCCAGTTTGTAGAGTCACTTGACTCTTATTTAAAAAGAGTCCTGCGACTCTCATCACACTGGAGTCATGGTAGTGTATGGGCGACTCCAGGTGACGTAGTCAACTGCGACTCTTTAACGACTCTTATCCAACGGAGAAAAAGAGTCACAGGACTCCTTCCTGGTAATCCCCGTGACACTGTAACAAGAGTTGTGAGGACCCTCCTTTAATGAAGAGTCCCCCGACTCCTATCGCAAAAGAGTCATGGAAGTGTATGAGCGACTCTCCGAAAGATAGTCAGTGCTGACTCGTCACTTTGTCTGGAGTATAGCAGCCCTAGTCAAGTGTCAGTTTGTTGAACAAAGGGAGGCATTGTGATCGTTAGGAGACTTCTTGCCGCCTGCGAGGTTCAACTTGAATTTCCCTAAAAAAAGAGTAGTAACATCAACTGTGTGAAAGTATAAAAGTTGAAATGGAAACTTCGATTCCACCTAAAAGAAGCGGTAACATCAATTGTCTGCAAGTGTAAACGTCGAAATGCAGAACTAATATCTTGCAATTTCCTTTAATGAAACATGGAAAAATGAATGATGATGGTCTTAACGATGCTGAACTGAATGCTGCTCTAAAATTTATCATGAAACACAACAGAAGCTTTCAGGACAGCATTCTTTTGTTACATTGGAATTTGCACACAACAGAAAAAAGTGATAGTTTTTTTTTAATCGGCAGCTTAACTTTTTATTAGTTTGATTGCACTTATCATTTACAATAGGTTGTATATCTTTTTTATCACACGTCTGGACTATTGGCAAGAGCTGGTGTGAAGCAGCATGTTCTGTTGCTTCATGCCTGCTTTGAGTGGACAGGTGGGTGGCAATAAATTGCAGGAATCTTCAAATTTAACAATAAAGATAGCTGTTTTGTCTCAGCTCATATCACTGCCATTTGTGCACATGCAACTTCATGAGTCCTACCATGCAGGTACTGCAAAACAAACCACAAGTATTTAAAACAATTACTTTATTAGAAACTAATGCGATACATATTGGCTCAAAAGCCTGCTTCGGCTTATCACAGGTGTTTTATCACAATAACTAAACAAATAACATCATAAGAAATAATACTAATACACAAAACTGGTTTAATTATTAGACAAGAATGAAAATAAATTACAATGACAAGTTTTGTGAAAGCTTGCTTTGCCTGCTTGGTGTTGCAGGATTAAATTAGAATAAAAATAAATTACAATAGGTTTCCTAAAGGCTTGTTTTGCCTGCTTGCTGTTTTTTTCAAAGCTTTGTTTTTCTTTCTGCAGTTTCTTCTTTTATGGTTTGGATCCTCAGATCAACAGATGCACAAAAAAAAAGAAATCTAACAGAAGTTTGGATACACAACGGAACACACAAACCTTTGTATTATAGCTGGAATATTCACCAAATACATATGGAAAACATTAAAACAGTAACCGTTATTGGTAATTTTTTTCCCTGTTCTAGGAATGTGCTCCGAGTGCTGTCACAACTTTCACAGCTCTCACCGAAATCTTTGTATTTTTTTACCCATGAGGTGCTCAAGCACAAAAAGTGTGCTTCGTCGATTCCTCCCCACATACTGACCTTTCTACGCTCAGTACATGGCTAATACCAGAGAGATTCCTGCTGAAAAGTCCAGGACGTCGATTCATAGGTCCTCGCAGACAACGCACATGCTGCCAGATGTCCATGGGTGCTTTCCAGTGAAAAGTAACGTCGGGTTCCCGAAAGTCTTTTCTGGGTCCTGGGAGAAAAAAAGCCAATGATAAGAAATAAGTTCTGGAAGTCAGACGAAGTTGTAGGTGAGCAAAGTAAAATTGTCGAGGACATGTTAAGTGCCCACAGTGTCATAGATGGAAAGTCCATGCAGCAGAGTGAAGACAAGTGAGGCAGACGCCCGTTGCTGCCTTTCTATATTTCGCTTTCCCCAATTCTCACTTGATTGTGAAGTGTTTCGTACGGTGGAACCAGTGCATCAGGGTGTCTACCAAATTACTGATTTCAAATTCCCTGACTTTTCTAGAATTTCCCTTGACTATTTTGATAAAAACTTCCTGACCACTTCTGGGTCGAAGGATCATATTTCGGAAACGTTATTCAGCATAGTCGTGCCCATGCGCAACCGTCAAGCTTTGTTCCGCATCGCCGTTCCACTTTCACTGGTCATTTTCCCTGATGAAGCCAACTTTTTGACGATTTCCCTGAGAATTCCAGGTTGGTAGACACCCTGATGATGTATCAGGTTACAGATGGACACCACAAAAATGCAGACCATTGCATTCAAAATTATTTTAGCCATCAGGAGGAACCTAAAATATTCCCATGGAGAGAGATAGAGAGTGGAGGGGCGGGGAGGCTGCTGCTGCTATTGTCTACTTTTTATTTTAAATATATCAATTTAAGGCTCAAAGGGAACGTAAGTAATACATCAGTAAGTGCACTGAGAGCACTTGAAGCACAAGGGGCACGGTCCTTACTAAGAAAACAGGGGAGGGTACAAAGTCTAGCTCTACCTGTTCTGCAGCACCCTGCATAAGCTAGGTGCTAGGCAAGACTGGGGCTTATCTACTGAGAGTGTCTAGTACAGTCAAAGAAAGCATAATAAAATTCTTTGCTGGGCAAGCTGCTTCGTGGCTGCAATGAAAAAGAGTGCATTAAGACAGGGACAAGGAAGGAAGGGAAGACTTTTTTCTGAATAAACTAGTTGGTAGTGAGCACTTGTTTCTTCCTTTCTCGTCCCCGTCTTATTGTGCTCCCTTTTTAGTTGTAACGAAAGCAAGCCACGGTGGAATTTAGAGAGGGCTAAAAGCTTGCTTTAACATCTGTGTGCATGTGAGGGAACGCTTCATGTACAAGGCCTACTACAAGGTAGTAATCATCACAATTTTCCATCTGAGTAACAAAATAATGCATCTCTGCATTACAAAGTATCCTATAACTTTTCGTGTGCTGTACCGATATAGGCATCTTTTGCACGCAGAAATAGCTGGACACTAAAACTAATAGTAATTTGTTTATCATCTTTGCTTAGATAAATGTTACTGAAGTTTGGCAGGAAAGAACCGCCTTCGAATATGAGCCCGAATCTGGTCTTTGGTTTGTTTTAAGTCATGGCCAAGTACTCCTAATAAAATATTGAAATAACCAGTTGAGAAGACAGCGGATGATACTTATCTCACTTGGTCTCCAGCTTTAAAAAAACATGTTTACAGATTGGCATAGCGAAGACACCCTTTCAAACAGATTTATCTTAAACAACCATAGTTACATGTGATTCATCTTTAACATGAGCAGTTACATCGACCACGCAAACGGCACGGCTTTCCTCCGCTCTTGTCCCTTCCCCTATCTTGTTTTCTTTTGCGAAGATCGGCATCGATAAGAACAGCGTAGGCCTCGACGACAGCAAACAGAGCTTGTTAGTGGTTGTCCGCACCAATTTAATCATAACAGTCTAACCCTCTTTTTTAAGAATGCAAGCAAAAAGATGCTTTCCCCTGCAAAAAAAAAAAGGAGTAAAGTGGATTAGAGTATGACCATAGCACCTCTATACTCACAAAGCCTGCCAGTTCGACGACGGAGTCATAGAGTGCCTGGTCACAGATTTGGAGCGTGAGGATTTGGTAGCACAGAGCATCAAAGAGCCATTCCTCGGGGAACCTGGACGTCAGCGCACAGCTTTTGCAGTGGCGAGGACCCGAAACATACTTCTTTCGTGTTTCGCGTCCGCTGCGGCGAGACTCTTCTCCGTTGTATGCCACTCCACCTTTTCCATTTCGGCGGCCGCTTCTCGTGGCAATCTGCCAGGTTTTGTCAGTATAAAGGAGGCTATGGTACGACATATGCTGGTGCTCTGTAGCGGGGCGCCATCCTGCTGTGTAATCTTTGGGCAGCCCCTTAGTCCACAGAACTCTGAGAATGTAGAGGTTATCTATCCCACCTGTGACATCATCTGCAACTCGCAAACTTCAGTGCTGCATTGGATTGTTTACAGCAAGGCATGCAAGTGAGTCATGTTTTTTTATCCGCAAAACTTTCAAATGGCCTAATTGTTTACCTCGGCAAAAACTGCACGGTTCGGGGCACAGCCACGCAGGCGGCAAGGCGTTGACACCAAGAGGTCCCGTTCCCTTTCCCTCGCTGGCTCTTGTGGTACCCTTGTCTCCGTCGACTGAAAGGAGTATCCCTTCAGTGTCGTGCATACTTGAGCCTCCACTGAAACAAAAATGATTCCATATGAACCTACTTGCCATTAAAGACCAAAGTTCACTTCTTCGCTCTTATTTTCTACCCACCTAATACAGTGGTTTGTTAACAGGAACACCACCGTTAACTAGAAAACTCATTCATAATGCAAGTCCTCCGTAGTAATGAATCATGTTCAAGGTCTAATTAAACAACAAGCATGGGCACTAAAGACACCCTCCTACATGGGTGAGTATTAGTGGACCCGATTCGGCTAACATTTGCGAGGCCTAGCTTGACAACATAATAAATGACATTGTTTCTGGTCACATTATTTTTTTAGATGCCTTGGCATTAGTTCTGACCTTGGACTGGTTTTGAGCGCACCAATATAATGTTTGCAACTTCGCCATGGGAACCACGAAGTTCTTTCAAAACTAAATTGCAAGCTTTAAAATAAAATAACAAAAAAGTTGTACCGATGCACGAATATAATTACCATTGTCTATGCCCGTACCTGCTGGCACCTGTTTCCAGAAAAATCAACAAATACGAAAGTAATGCACGAATTATACATCGTGAAGAGGCCTGCCGACAACCTGATGAACAGTGTATTGAATGCCAAGAACGCATGAACTGTTAAGTTTTCCGTTCACTGCATGGTTCTCTAAGAGTCAAGTTTTTGCCAACTGTGTTCATTTTCTTTGAATCTTGGAAAGTGCTTCCAAGATAGCAGTGCCCATCAAGCTTGTACAAGATAATCACTAAAAGTATTTAAGTTACCGAGTACCACGAAAAATAGTAACTGAGTAGAGTACTAAATACTCAAATTTGTAAAGTAATTTAGTAAAGTACAAAATACTCCAAAAAGTAACTCGTTACTTTCGAGATACTCCAGTTACAATTTTCTCTGCAATTCATTGTCAGCGCAACCGAAGTCACAACAAATTCGTCTTCCCAGCTACTATGCAAATCTCCTGGAAATCTCTTCGCTAGACTTTGGCTGCCACTCAGGCTTCTAGAAAGTCCCAAGTAACTATGAATGAAACAAAACTAAAAACGTCATTCAATCAACCTTTACTTACTTGTGAAAAATGAAAATCAAAACGCCATTACCAAAAGCTTTGTTCCCTCGCAGGAACAGCTGCTTTTCGAAGTTCGTGTCCGATAGTCTGCCCTTGTTTTTTTTAAACACATGTCCACCGATGCTGAATAGCCGTTCGACGGACGCGCTCGAAGGCACCGCGACGTTGTGCCGAAGGAAGAGTTCGTGAAGAGTGGGGTACTTGATGATTTGAGCCACTTCTTTGTTTCTGTCGTCAGACTGCAGGTATGATGACACTCGTCCACCATCACTTTGAGAGCCCGTAGCCACCGACTCTTCAAGAAGAAAAAAGCATCATGCTCCGCTGAAAATCGCTGTTCCTCGTTGTAAGGTTAGACGACTGTGGCAAGCTAGCGACTTCGTCCTTCATTAGCTCGGCCACTGCCGCCCTCTGACCGTCCGGCACCCACTGCAGCTTGAACCGAGGCAGGAGAACAGCGCTGACAAGCAGGGTCTTTTCTCGGCTTGAGGCTGCGACACCTGCTTCTCCGTGTCACCTCTTCAGCAGAAGCACGGAAGTGCACTGTATTACCTGGCACGAAATGTACCTGCAATGGCAGGGCACCTAGCCAAAATAACTGCAGTTCAATATTTTCCAAGCTTCCCGCCTCTAAAGAAAATAAAAAATAGAAAGTAACTTAAGAGTAACTTTAAATGAGTACAAGTTACTTGAAAGAAGTATTTAGGTTAGCGTACTAAATACTGACGTTCGTAAGTATTTGCAAGATACCAAGTTATTCACAAAAGTATTTAAGATACAGTAACTTGAGTAGAGTATTTAAGCTACGTACAAGTCTGGTGCCCATGCATCCTCCCGAAGTTGCTGGTGCATGCTTGGGACGCCCTCGGAAGCTTCTGCCGTTGACTTTGGAGACCTGTGGACGCACACATACTGCGGTTCCATCCTTCGGCCTGCCATGCCCTTCTTGACGCGCAGTCGTCTCACGACGTCACCGGGTCCTAAGCGCACAGTGTCGTCGTCCCTGTATGCACCACACATATTTGTTATATCTTTGTTTGATTATTTTTAAATCACGCTATTTTGTTTATTTTTGTTGTAAATGATTTTATTTTCATGTAAACTTCGACTTAGCTGGTCTTGACATGTGCAGTTTCAAAGAAATAAGAAACAAAAATTTTGGTTTCTTTTTACTTATATGAAACAAAATAGCGCAATAGCAAGCGGGCTTGCCGAGGTACTTGCATGCCTCCTGCACTTGTTACTTCTCCTTGGACCAGTCGTGGGGTGGTTAACACGCTCTTACTTTAAAAGAAAAAAAATCTCGGCCCCTCTGGTTGTCCCATAGCGGTAGACATCTGTGTAACACCACTTTACTAACTCCGCCTTGTTACAAAGCGTTGAAAGAGACCAACAAAACTCAAAACACTCCAAGTTAAAAAAAAGTATCTAGAGTTTTGTATAAACGGACTGATAGCATGTGCACTAGAGTTCTGTCCAGACGGAACGATAGCAGGCCCTGTAGAGTTCCGTACAGAGGGAACGACAGCAAGCCTTGTTGGGTCCCGTCCCGAAGGCTGAGCAGAAAGGATTGTTCCTTTTCGTCGAAGTTCGACTAACAATAACAACCTCTCGGTCAACTATTTTGTGATGCCAAGGGTGTTTTTTATTCTTGCGATTATTTATGAGGTGGAGCCACAATACCAGGTTATGACTATGTAAACCCAATTACTAAATTATTCGCCGCAGTCAAGGACAAAACGTCTTTGAAAGTTGAGACAGGGAGTGCTCCTTCATTACGACAATGCACCCGCGGCCTCAGGTCTTGGATCACAATGGTTGCCATTCCTAAAAATGCCTGCCATTCCTAAAAAAGCTGGAAATGATATCACCCTATTTACTGTATCTTCCTGCCATTGACTACAAACTCTTAAAAAACAAAAACAGAGAAACACCTGCATGGGAGGAGATTTTTGATCGGTGGATGGTGAGGTAATCGGAGGCATGCAGATGCGTTGTTTGCAGAGGTTCGACAAACTTTTTTTTTCCAGGAAGCGGTAGAAATGCGAGAGACCAACACGCGGCCCTACGACACGCAGCTGTGGTGGCGCAATGTCGACGGCACTGCGTGCATGCGCAGATGCTTCCTCCTCCACGGGAATTTGGTCTTCTGCGCACGCGCAGTGCCCACACCTGGTGTGGGCAAACGCCGGTTTGTTTGTAAACAGCGTGTCGGTCTATAGGATTGCTGGGACAAGCGCATATGACTTAAAGAAAACTACATTACAAATAAGACACGGACATTTGATGTTGGCACCCGGATATGAATCAAAAGTACTGTTCACCACATAAAAGAGGCAATAACAGACTTTTATATGTTTGAGAAGTTATATGTGTAAGGAACACATAGTTATTTAAATTAGCTTCAAAATCAGGAATGTGTGTAAGGCTGTTCCATATCACTTACAACGTGCCTGTCGAGGATAAAAACGCCGGAAAAGATTGGCAGAACACCTTTCAAATAATTTGGGGGCATTGCTTTAGGATGGTCGGCCCTTTATTTATGTTGTCAAAAATTCTGTTAGTAATTAAATATATTTTTATAACGATCAATACCTTTTACTTTATAAAGTTCACATAACCGCTTGAGACCGACGCGGAAGGACGATACTCGAAACTACGCGAGCTGTGGAGTCTGCGTAAAAGTGTTTTTCTGTTTGCTGATTGGCAGTGTGAAACATCGGGTTGCAGGGTACGCCAAAAGAGCTCTGTGCTCACATGATAAATTGGAAGTCAAATACATGAAATGTAAAAAGGAGAAAGATAATTAATGTTATTTTTCTAAATAATCCCTTACAGAACGCCTCACTGCAAAAAGAGATGCGTAAAGATGCACGCAATAAAATTCATAATTTCACTTAAATAGGGCGAAGGACAGACAGATATTCTCAAAATCTTAGTATAAATCACATTTCATCAGCTTGCATGAGCTCAAAACTTCGCGAAATACTGCCTCGGGAGGCTAATGTTATATCCGGTTTTACCTGCACTTGTTTTGGGCTCTCACTTTACAACACTATGCTTGAATAGTCATGCGCTCTAACATTTCTCTAGGCTGTCATATATCATCGCGAGACTGCTATAAATACTGCACAACTTTACAATTAGGACATCTATTGCTAGTGTTGCGAACATCACATTTCACCAGAAAGCTGAACTGTTTAACATGGTATGCACGTGACGTCATCACACTATAGGCTGGTGGTCATTGTGATTTCTTCTTGCTGAGAAAATCGAATTCGATGGTGCAAAATGCACGCTACAGGAGGTTCATGCTCAGTGAAAGCCAAGTATTTTAAAGGCCCGTATTATTATTCTTAGTGCATCGTCGTGAGGAACGGCGCAAGCGTCTTGCACAACAAAAACGTGCTTTTTAGCAAGAGCGTTTTTGCACACAAAGTAGTTTCCGGGGTCATGCTTTTTGGTCTGCGCCAATGATGCGGGGAAGGGGAACCTTTACAACACAGTAAGTTTTTAAAATTAACCCCCCCCTCCCCCCCGACACATACACACACGCACACACACACACACACACTTCTTTTTACAGAGGAGCTGTTAAGGGCTAGTTTCTCCAGTATCGTGTCCGTCAGCAAACAAATGATGACACTAAACTCTGGACAGCTACCGCCATCTATAAGTGCCGACGGCAACCAGACAACCGGCTTGCCGGTTGTCTGGTTGCCGTCGTCGCGCATAGAGGGCGGCAACCTCTCCAGCCTTTCCACTCTGGCTTGCAGACTTGCGGCCGGCCATTACTTCATTCCGACCATAGTGGAGCTTCGCTGGTCTTCCTTCTTCACCAGAGTGGAAAGGCTGAAAGTATTCTTGAAGAATTGCCTCCTCCGTTCGTCTGTGCTTATCCGGCAATTTTATTTGTCACTTGTTAACAGCAACCCTTCACTGCTTTTATTTTGCACCCCGTGAAGTTTAAAGGGGTCAGAAAACGATATCGGGTTGGAATGTTCCTGACTTTTCTGAGGCGTACTGGTCCTAGTCAGACCCAAGTATACTCGCACAGGCCGCCACTGTTTCAGAAGCTTCTTTGTCGCGGTGAAATTGCGAGGATAAAATTAGACTATTTCTTTTAGTCTTGCCTTCCCAAATATTGATGTCGTAATTGTGGGATCAAAACCACCCGCCTGACGACAGTCGAGCGCGGCTCATGAATTGGACAGGAGAACTGCGTGAGCACTGTTCATCGGCCAGGGGCGCATCCAAGGGGGCGGGGGGCAACGGAGGCGACCCCCCCCCCAAACAAAGTCGACCCCCCCCTTCCTCTTCTCAGAGGGCAATTTGACATCAGTGAACACCCCCCCCCTCCCCGGTACACAGAAAGATTGGGAGAATAGTATCCTTACAAATTTTCCTGTTCCCCCCTCCCCCCCAAAAAAAACAACGGAGTTTTGGATCCGCCCCTGTCATCGGCTTGTAACAATCAATGCCTCGGCGGACATTTGGGTAGTGGCTCGTGTCCAACCACTGCGGTGATGAGAATAGCCGAACTCTAACAATGCCTGGAGCTCAGCACGCGTTTTCTTCCTTTCCAACCCCAGTGCGGGGGTATGACTAACGTTGGCGGCATAAGACATGCACCAGGCCACGTGGCCGCTTCTGGCTCTGAGTTGAGGGGATGAACGATGCTCATATTTCTCTAATTTTTTGGCGACTGCCATTGCCTAGAAAAAGAGCAAAGCCAAGTTCAATCAGTTATTAACGTTAGGGAGTGATCCTGAGTAGTATTTAGTGATGTATAGAAATCTTTTTATAGCTTCTTTAAGCAAAATCAAAATACAGAGGGGGTCGAAACTTGGGCAATAACTTGAAAACGACGCTCGTGTGAGACTTACAGCGACTGCCAACGTTCGGCTCTCCCTCTGAGGTCACTAAAATCTTCTTATTTTAAAGGTATTCCTTCTGTACATAGACGTAGTTCTATGTAACGTCATGCTAATAAGTCGCATTTAGTAATTTCAATACTTCTATTCTCGGAGACATCTTTTGGATGCAGTTCAGCAACAACGACAAAATGTTTGGGTGCCTTAATGATGTAAAATTGGTCTTGCAACATTTTTTTGGTACTTTCAATAAATACTGTTAAGAAGTAACCCCTGACGTTGATAGCTTGCGAAAAGATCCATTAGTTTTCTCCTCCGCGCAATAGCAGATGCAGACAAAATAAAGGAAAGAGACAGCTGTCGATCCCCTCCTCAACTCGCAATTTGAACAAGCGGCCAGGTGATCTGACGCTAATCGTATACCATCAGTGTTCATCACAGGCATGCCCTAGGCGGCTTGGGTTTGGAAAGCAAAAGCTTGGGCTGAACTTGAGGTATTGTTAGAGTTGGGATATTATCATATTTAATTGAATATGTGCCGTTACCCGAATGTCTGGCGGTGCTGATTGTCATGAACCCGAGCACTCCACTAGGGGTTATGAAATCGCTTACGTCATGGCGTCACGTGACTCGGTGCAAAATCGTGATGTCATGTTACGTCACGCTGTCAACAAGGTGAATACATCTAGTGACTTCCTCAAATTAAATAGAGTTGACGCAGTGAGTCACGTGACGTCACGAGGTCACGTGACATTGCTTGACAACATGTATTGACACCATGACGTCACGTGACAACGTGACACATGGTTAATCATAGTGCGAATACAAAAGCGCCACGAAAACCCACAATTTACCATACGTTGCAATTTTGTATATAACGATTTGATCAATAGATAGAAATACAGCCGCCAATTTTTTATTCCCATATGTTCATTTTGTAATATTAACAAAAAAGAAAAAAAGAAATTACCTTGAACCGTTTTGAACCGGTTACCGTTATATTTTTTTCGGTTCGGTTCCGGTTCAGTTCCAAGATGGCGGCGAAGATTTCGGTTCGGTTCAGTTCCGGTTCGGCTAAAAATAACGGTTCTGTTCCGGTTTTCGGTTCGGTTCGGTTCCGGTTCGACACCCTGGCTACCATTACCTGGCTACACTTTGTTTCACCTGAAGTCCGGGAGAGCCGACTCTACGAGCCAATGGGACCAATCAAACAGCGTAAAAAGCGCAACGTCATGGTGCCAGTCATGCTTGTACGTGTTCTCTCATTCATGTAAAAAGCCAAGTGACTCGCACTTTTCGCATGTATGTTCGCGGTTGCTTGTGTTTGCGGCTTCGACTGCGCTCGTACAGTAAGGCGAAATGAAGCATATCGTTAATTCCTAAAGCTAACATGAGGTTTAGCCAGCGCACATCATCGGGGTTAACGTGCGCAGCAATTCCGAGGGAGAGAATCGGAGACTGCCTCGGTGAGATCACATAAAGACGTCTGGGCGATAAAAGGCCGTTCCGTGTGTGTGTAGCGCCGTCGCAATCCTAGGGTTTGATGGCCTCCGCTGCGAGTGCGAGCGAGCGCGCTTCTCGATAGAAACGACCGAGTTGGGACTGCCAGCAGCGACTCAATTCCAGGATCCCCACGGTCGTTCTTTCATTGCCTGCCGCTTTCTGCTGGCACCTTGACGCTGTAATATCGCTATTGCAGAACGAATCGAGAATTGCGGGACAAGATAGCTGAAACAGAAAATATTCGGTAGCCGCAGTGAAGCGTTGCAGCCTTTGATGGCAACAGGCGTTACAGGCGAGGTATAACATACAGCAGATCCCCGCGTGTGTTTCACCTAGGTTTTGTCGTAACACGTGACGTCAGAGTGTCATGTGACGTCAGAGTTTTGCGTCACTTTATTGTGTCACATGACATCTCAATGCCACGTGATGCCACATTCTCACGTGACGCCGTGATGTTTCGCGGGAAAACTTCCGCTAACTAATGGTGGAAAAATTATTCGCTTCATTTAAAGGAAAAATGTCCGTTTTCAGTGTAACTTTCTGCCGACTACGTGCGGCGGAGTGCAGCGCCTCGGCTGTCGCCGCAGATCCTTTGCACGTAAGGGACCGGCAATCTTTTGTTCGCTCTCGTCATGTGTGTATGCAAGTATAACGACTATGACCTAATGTAGATAAAGCTGGACTTGTTTTTGAATATCGCATCAATACGCAACATTTCTAATCAGTTTAAGCTTTGCGTGAGAAGTATTTGCCTCTTGCAGCCGATTTTTGTTTATCCTTTTTCATTGAACAGAGCCTTTTGGGATGTTTTCTTCTGAGGCTAAAAATCTCTGCGAACAATACTATATTTTCAGCATCCTGGATTATGACTCCAATATAAATAAAATAAACAGTTGTTCTATTGTCCCTGTTATATCGGGAAAAAACTTGTTTTTGATAAAAACCTCTTTGGACAACACTGAATCAACCTGTTCGCGCTTAGGGCGAACACGTGTCCTCGTCCATTTCTTAACTAAAATGAAAGTAATAATCTTTAATTCCGAACGTGTTGAATGGCTCTCAAACAACTAGTTTTACATTTCTGGCTATACGAAACGTGAACTAGACTTTACGTTACGTGCACAATCTAGAGGTTCGGAATACACTTGATTGTGTTTTCCACAGTTATTTTGTTACCTTTAGGCAGGCCTGATGATCCCAACCATCGGGTCGGGATCACACCCTTTGCGCTCTGTCTTGCACTCTGTGAACCGTAGCTGGGGAGTATGCATCGGACAATCTCAGCGATATTCGAACTAGGTGAGCGCTGTCTGCTTGGACAAAACCCAAGGTATAAGACACCATCTGGGTGCGGCTGAAGAAGTGCTATTACAGTTAAATAGGCTACGGTGGAATCTGGAACAAACTGTGGCCGTGATGCCTTCGAAATTAAGAGGATAGGATAGCGTTAATCGTGCTTTATAGTTCACGGCGCCGCTTGGGTTTTGGTGAACAGGGAAAGGCGTTAGCACCATTTGCGTGAAGTGCCACTGCTACCAACCCGGTGAAGCTAAGATAAGTTACGTAAATAACGCACACAAACACGCGCATATGCTTCCACTAATATTCGGGTGATATTTGTACAAATACCCTAGATTGCACCTCTGTAAAAAGGTATTGTCTTTGTTACTTTGAAGGGCGTTAACGCTGGTCGACAGTTTGTTCGTGGAAAAGCTGACTTCTGATTGCGTAGCTGGCAAGCTGAACGATATTCACTGGAAAAATGTGAGGATGGGAACATCCGCAGTAAAACGTCTGAAAGAGAAAGCAGCACAAAGTAAAGCAAGGCCGCAGAAGACCCCAGCTTTGTCAAAGCCGAAGAAAGAGTTCATGCGTGACTTTGTCAACTATGCGATGTTGAATCTCTCACATGTACCGAACTTGCGCCAGGCACGCACTACAGTAAAACCCTTTATCTGGCGGCTCCAAGTTTTTTCAGCATTTCGCGGAAAAAGTTTTGCGTGGATTGATTCTAACAATACATTTCTAGCCGCAGAACCCAGGCTACAGACCTCCTGCCAGCTTGGATTTGGAAGCACATTGTCCTGGCTTGTGGTCGTGTAATTACAACTGCCTAACGAACGTCCAAAATCCCCAGTGAGCAGTCGCAGTGCACTTTCAAATTGCTTATTGACAGTAAGAAACTAGGAATGTACCGAACCTCCTGAAGTTCGAGTTTGAAAGGTTTTGGAAAATTTCGAACGTCGTTAAGTTTCGAATTTGAAAATTACGCAACTTTAGAACCCCGCAGAGGTTCAAATTCGAATAATTAGAAAATGTCAGGGTTTCTGAAAGTTTGAGTTCGAAGATTACGAGTTTTGACAGATCGTTCGAAAGCTTCGAACATTTCGAATTTCTTCACGATTTAAGTTTCGAAAAATGGGAAGATTACGAGTTTTTACCAGGTACAAGCTCGGAAAGGTCGAAAGTTTCGATTTTAAGTTCCAAATCTTTAAATTTCACGGACGGAGATAGAATTCCGGAGTTTGAAACTAAGTTTTCATAAAATCATTTAAAAACTCGCGAAAAAATATTACTAAAGACATTGCCCTTTTTTTTTTAAGCCGTGAACTCCTTCCTTCTCAATGCTGTGCTGACGATACTACGTGTTTTATTGGTTACTTGTTGTTACTTACGAAACAAGCGTTGAACTGGTTGAACGGTTCGTCGAAAAGCCCCGAGGTGGTCAGGTTAACGTACATACTACTTATTTGCAAACCAGTAGCAATCCGACCAAACGTGGCCTAAATGCATTGCTGTCATAAGACAACTAAATATACGGGACAACGCGTGGACATAATCTAGGAAGTTTTTAGTTGCTCCGTGCACTTATTTTCGGCGGCTTGATCCGTGGGATGAAGAAAACACTGGACACAGGCACAGCAATTCCGACACAACTCAAGGTCAAAAAGAACGCAATCAGACTAAATTAGGGGACTCCCCGACGCCCGAAAATGCAGCTGATCAGGTGACGACCGCTTGTCGTCGGGCTAACCATATTTCGTCTGTCTGGAACATTTGTTTCTTCAATTAACGAAGATATCGGCCGCTCCAAAATGCAGCCGGTTACTAATGGTAATGATGTTAGCGCGGATCGAGCATTCGCTATAGCGCATCGGCGCGCTTTTTCCCGACCAGCGACTCACTCGAGGAAAACGGAGCTATGAAAGACTCCCCAGCGAAGCGCCTCGGTTGAACTTCACGACTGCAGTTCAGGGATCTGTTTGTCCAGAGGTTATCTCGGAGCAACCTATGGAAAATGCTTTGTGCAAAAACCAAATTTAAAAAAGAGCAGTTTTGTGTTAATCAATGGTACAGTTAAATCGACAGCAGCGACTCGTCACGGCCAAGTTGGGCATCGGCGTCACGTTCACGCACGGTTGGATGCGTCATCAAAAGCGGTTGCAACAAAAATAGACATCTGACCATTTTGCTCCCAACGCCTTTGTTTCTTTTTTGTTCCGGAGCGCTAAAAACACCTCTCCTGGCACGAGCTCTTGGCACTGACAGTGCTACGACGACATTTTTTTATATTATATATTTTTTTTCTTTAGAGTGCGCGTGCAGTGAACATCGGGTAATACCATAGCCTCCTCTCTACTCACAAAGCCTGGCAGTTCTACGACGGAGCCATAGAGTGCCCGGTCGGAGATTTGGAGCGCGAGGATTTGGTAGCACAGAGCATGAAAGAGCTCTTTCTCGGGGAACCTGGACGTCAGCGCACAGCTTTTGCAGCAGCGAAGACCCGAAACACGCTTGTTCGCTTGGAGAAGCGTGTTTCGGCGTCTTGCCGCAGCGGGCGCCAGTCACGTGGCTCTCCTCTCATCCGTTGTCTGCCGCTCCACCTTTTCCATTTCGGTGGCCGCTTCTCGTGGCGATCTGCCAGGCTTTGTTAGTATGTAGGAGGCTATGGTACTTAAAAAAACACAGAGTAAAAGGCTGGTTGTTACCGCTGTGTCGCAGCTCAGGGTATTACAAATTTTTCGTAGATGGTGTTCGCCGTCCCGCAACGTTCTCCGCAACCCGCTACGATACCCGGTACTCTACAGTCAAGCCCATGGGCGCGCAGGTGCAATAGCGGCTTCTTCGTCGCGGAGGGCTTAGATGAGAGGGAAACGCAATCTACAAAACGAAAAAAAAAAAAGGGGGAAGCTGTGGCGTAGCTTAGCGGTAACGCCCCGCTTCGCACGCATGGAAAGCAGGTTCGATCCCGCGGGCGGTGGGTGCTATTTTAAGGATTTGGCAACATTGACGACGGACGCCTTATAACGCAACTACTACAGCAACGGTGAGAAGAGCCCAGTGGTGGAAAAATCCCGTAACAGCTCTCGCTGTAAAAGGTACGAGGCCGATCGAGGCCACTCCGAAGTGGTAATTCCGCGCATTAAAAGCTGAGTCGTTCGGGGAGCCATCAGCTGAGTGCAATTTTCACCACACATTACTGCTATCTAGCGTTATTTATATTTCTAGCCCTGAACCTGTGGGGATGAACTTAGTTCGAACTTGGTCGAACTTTTGTTAAGAAGTTCGACCAAGTTCTCAATGATTATAGCTGCGTTCACAAAGATTACGAATTTCTTTCTTTATTGATCGGTCAGAACATTATCGCTGTTTGTTATCGCCCACCGGGCGGAAACCTTCCATCTTTCTTTACTTACTTAGAGTCTTTTCTTGATTTTGCCAATGATAATAAATATAACGTAATCTTGGGAGGTGACTTTAACATAAATATGTTACTCGAATCGTCATGTGAAAGAGAGATGAACGAGTTAATTAAAGCATGCGGATGCATCAACGTAATCTCTTTAGCTACAAGGATCACTACCGAGTCATCGACTTTACTTGACTTATTTATTACGAATTTTGACGAGTCGCAAACCAGATCCGGCGTGGTGGTTACAGACATCAGTGATCATTTAGGTATTTTCTTGTGTATCAAAAAAACGACTATTACAAAACCAATTAAACAGTCACGGTTGCCAACATATCAGAATATTACGCCGGACAGTCTAAACTATTTTAGACAAAAACTATCTAATTTTGATTGGAGCGATGTTCTTCTCGAGACGGACGCAGAAAAAGCTTATAATAGGTTCTTGAGCATATTTCAAAAGCTCTATGTAAGTTGTTTTCCTTATAAAACAATAACTTTCTCCAGAAAAGCACGTAAACCATGGATTACGAAAGAATTACTAGCGAAAATACGCACGAAAAACGAGCTTTATCAAAAATTCATAAAAACGAAAGATATCGATAAACTTAGTGCCTTTAAACATTATCGAAACCAACTAAACAAAGAACTCCGTAATGCTAGATCAAAATATTTTTGTGACTTCTTTCTAGCATGCGGAAAAAGAACCGATATGATATGGAAAAAGCTTAATTCCGTGTTGAAATGTATGAACGGTCCAAAGCATTTGGAAAATTTAATGTGCAATGGTGAGCAGCTAGTCGGAAAGGAACTGGCGAACAAGTTCAATGAATATTTTGTCAACTTAAGTAATGAAATCCCCGAGGATGATGCCTGCAAGTATATACAGTTTAGCAATTGTTCGTCGTTCTTTCTTACCCCAGTTACTGACTCAGAGGTAATATCTACATTTCAATCATTAAATAACAGTAAAAGCTGTGACCCCGACGGTATACAGATAAAGCCCGTCAAACACGTCATCGATCTTATCTCCGCTTGTCTGACGCATATTTTCAATCTTTGCTTTCAAAACGGCATTTTTCCGAAACGAATGCAGCTCGCAAGAGTATCGGTCATATATAAAAAGGGCGATAAAAACGATCTTGGTAATTATAGACCAATTTCAATTTTGCCAGTGTTCTCTAAAGGTCTAGAAAAAATGCTGCTCCTTCGAATGTCATTATTTGCAGATAGTCATAACTTAATCACCCCATCTCAGTTCGGTTTCCGCAAGCAGCGATCTACTGAACTCGCTCTTCTCACTCAAAAAGAATACATTCTTAAAGGTTTTGAAAATAAGAAACTAGTTCTCGGCTTATTCATTGACTTCACGAAGGCTTTTGATTTTCTTGATCACAACCTTCTAATTAAAAAACTCGAAATATATGGCTATCGGGGTCAGGTTTCGCTTCTTGTTCAATCATATTTGTCTTTTCGTCAGCAGTATGTCGACATCACCGGTCAATTGTCCGATGTAAAGCCAATTAAATCAGGGGTTCCTCAAGGAAGCATTTTGGGTCCTTTTTTATTTAATCTTTATATAAATGATATCGTAAATATAAGCAATTCAACAAAATTTATTATCTACGCAGACGACACGAGCATGTTGTTTCATGGAGATAGCCCCGCAGAACTCATTGAGAACGCAAACGTTACGCTAGCAAAGTTAAATACATGGAGTAGGTATAATGGGTTAAAAATAAATGTGAATAAGACAAAGGCTGTTTTGTTTCGTCCGAAGGGTAAAATTGTTAACATAGACGAGGATATAATGTTCGATTCTTCTAAAATAGAAGTGGTACAATCATTTAAAACTTTAGGTGTCTTTTTTTCAGAGAACATGTCATGGGATGCTCATGTAAATTTTGTTACATCAAAACTGTCAAGCATTGTTGGCCTAGCGTATCGTCACAAAGATATTTTGCCTTTTAGAATAAAGTTGCTAATATATAACTCGCTATTTTACTCACAAATTAATTACGGCCATTTAATTTGGGGAACAACCACTCATACAAATCTACAAAAGATATTTTTATTACAAAAAAAGATTCTACGAAGCATTTGCAATGTTTCACCGGAATTTCCAACGGAAAAATTATTTAGCCAGCTAGATGTAGTAAAAATTTTTAACATGTATCGATATCGCCTATGTGTCAAATATAAAGCTGAAATTAGTATGAATGTACGACATCTTGTAAGCTTAGCTGACTTAAAAGAAAAAGTATATGCATATCCAACGAGAGTCAGGGAACCTTGGGTAGTCCCATTTTTCAGAACTAATTATGGCCTTCAAACCACTGCATTTACTCTTCCAACCACCCTCAACTACTTTTGTGCGCAACACATCGAGCTTGAAAATATGTCTGCAGATAACCTTAGGAACATAATAAGTCTTAGCCAAACTGATCAAATGTGAGTGGTATGTTTATATGCTAATTTTTTGTTATATCTATACTATTGCAATTGTGACTTTCCTGTTTTGAACATCTTGTTGATGTATCATTTGATTTTTCTGTTAAATATATTTTTCCGCTGCTGACTTTTGGGGGCTCGGGACCAGTCAAGCTGTTTTAACAGCTTTTTTCCCAAGCCCCCACCAACACTGGCCCTCATTGTTAGAAATAAAGCTATTATTATTATTATTATTTTTATAATTATTATGTCTCGAAGCTCGTCGCACTTTGGAGCCAAACAGGTTCGGAAATTTGTAGATCGTCGAATTTCTTAGCGTGATAAATACGGAAGTTCGAAAATGTTGAATTTCATAGCACGAAAAAGTCGTAAGTTTGAAAATATAATCGAAATTTTCCAGTGCCGAAAATTGGGAAGTTCAAAAATCGTAGATTTTTTTTCAATAAACTTTTTACATTTGGATACGTTGTAGACCTTTCGAACACCTGGGTTCGATGCTTCGAACCTGAGGATCGCCAAAATTTCGCGGCATCTCTAGTAAGAACCAGTGCCGCCATATCTCGAGGGCAAGTCTAAGCATCACGCTGTCTAAACATCACGCACCTAATTTGCTTTCGCAAAGTGAAGTGAGTACAAACTGTATTCGCTCGCAATTTTATGTTGATTATCTATTTTCAATCTTTATACAAACTCCACAAAAACGTTTCGTAGTATGTAGTGAAATACGCAATATTTAATGCTTAATGTATTTTAAACACATATTTCAAACCCGTATATTAGTAATAATGCCGATCTTTGTAATTACTTCTAACCCTCAGTACAACCGCAAGTTTGAGTACCGAGACATGTCTCTTCATATAGTATATATATAGTCATACATCATATATAAATACATACAAACATATATATATATATATATATATATATATATATATATATATATATATATATATATGACACACACGACATATGCAAGTTTTCAGGGGTGGACGAGCGTATCTGGAGCCCCGTGGCACCGGCCCTGTGGGACCTGGGCCCAGCCTTAGCGGCGTTACGCGAGGACGGGGCAGTCAGAGGCTGGTTGCACTATCTTCTCCACGGAAGGCGCGGTGCCGTCGGGGCCATGAGATAGCTCTCCGATTGCTGAACCTGAAACTTAAAAACCTCGTCGAACTTTGTGCGGCTTCTTCAGAAAGCCGTAGGAAATGCTTCCTCGTGCCTTCTATCATTCTGCAATTTGTTGACTTAGTGTTTTTCGATGATGCTGAGCAATTTTCTAATTGAAACTATGCCCTTAAACACAATATTAAAAGTTAATTACGCAAAAATTAACAATCGAATTATCCCGGACTTTAATAATTTTCCTAATTATGCCTCCGGCCCAGGATCAGAACGACACAAGCCTTTTGTTGTTGCGATGCGTAGTTTTCGAAATATCGAATTTGTTCACTTTGCCCGTCATGAAATACACCTGTATACTATATATATATATATATATATATATATATATATATATATATATATATATATGTGTGTGTGTGTGTATATATATAGTGTCCTGTTACGATTTTTAGCTCAAAGGTAGACCAGCTTTGAAGTTTCAAGGGCAGCCGAAGCAACGGCAAGATCTTCAGGATCCTAATAAGAAAAATGCTATTTGGTATTTTTGCTTTCTTAAACTCGATGAAAGAAACAACAGTTATCTTATAAAAAAATGGAATTTGGCCGGAGTTAGCCTTAAAGCTTTTGATAAAAATGCACAAAAAAAGTTACTGGAGGGTTGTTTACAACGACATTTCATCAAAACGAAGTATCTCCTTCCAGATTTCTCTTTCAGCTGTTCTGAAAGGCTCTTCAATTGTCTTCTAGCCACGCTTCACCCTGTAATATGTCGCAACCGAAGTTTAAAGGCGTCTCTTAAAAAGGAATCTGAAGATGTTTAAAAAAAGAATGAAAGGCGAATTCTTCCGTAGTTGTTCCCGTTTATTTGAATATCACGAGCATATTGAACCCGAAAGTATCAATAGACGCGAGAACGACTGAAAAATCAGCCGCTGGGTGTGTCGTCATGCGCAGATGTTTCAACTGCCTTGCGCGCGACGCTTGAGAGGGAACACGTGCAGCATTTTTGATTGCTCGGGTCAGGCTGCCGCAACGCGCGGAAATAGTAAAATCTCTGTATAATCTCCAAGGATGAAGGAAAGAATGTTACAGCCAAAGCTGGGACAACACAACACGTCTTTCAGCTAGCAACGGACGAGTAAAAATTCTCACTGAGCGAGCAGCCGACTATACCCAGAAGGGAAAGGGAGGAGAAGGGGAGAGAAGCGGGAGATAAAAAACGCGAAGTGCAAATCAGAGAGAGGGGTTTATCTCGGGATTTTAAAAATTCAACTCGGTTTTCGTCAAAGCGTGGAGGGAAGGGTTTGACACGTTGTTTTTTACGGTGGCTCATGGCGAATGGACTCTATGATCTCCCTGCCGAATCTGCTGTCATGCCCTCCCAGGATTTTTGTTTCATCAAAGAGGGGATGGCAAAGCGAACACGAACGGGCATGCATGACTAGCGGGATGAGAGGAATCTGGAGAGGCCTTAGAAACTTCGTTGTGATGTTCCCGGAGTCTGTGATTGGTGCATCTGCCGGTCTGACCTATGTATTGATGGCCGCAGCTCAAGGGGATGGAGTAAACTTTCTTCTCTCTTGTATAGAATGAATTTCTTTTCGTGTTTAACAGTGCAGCTTAATTGGAATCCGGTTGTTGTTCACTTGTTGACAGAGTTGCTTAAGACGCATGCGGCATGCTTCCTCCTTCCAAACACGCCAGGAAGGAGGGACTTCAAAGCGCTATTTGGAAGTGCTGTTGTGGCTACTTGGCGCATGCACCTGAAATATAATTTTTATATTCCTTATTCTGGATGCCAAATGAAGACAAATTAAGTGTTTTTCCTAAAATACAGGACCCGCGCATCAGTTTCTTTTTAACTATACGGCATTTATTGGACTCTAGAACGCTGGAGTTTAAATGTTTTACGATTTATCTATTCTATGGGGAATTACGAAAATTAAAAGATAGTTGCACGAGGGGATCGACGACATGTAAAAACCTTCGGGAATATAAAAGTAGACGCTTTTTTTATTGGGAAGAAGCGGGCGTCGGATCAGACAGCGGCAAAAAAGTGCGAGGCACGGAAAAGTAGCTGAACTTGCTTCAGCATTCTGACTCCCTGCGAAGCAGCTGGTAATGCAACTTCAATTCGCGTTTTCGAAGATACCTCGGTATTTCGGCAAACTATTTCGTTGACTATTGAATAATGTCATACAAGATTAATAATATACTTTCCATTTGCTTTGAACTGTGAGTCTCCTGGACTTTTATGTGACCTCTAGAATTACTTTATTTTATCGCAAAGGGCTCCTTGCGTGCCCCTAGTCGCCAATTGTGCTCGGGCAAATGGAAAGTGGTCGGACTGTCTCCAGACATGAAATGTTCTACTGTTCGCCAACGTCTAGAACAAAGTTCAACCTCTCCAGAACCGGGGGAAGAGGAGTATGAAGACATTATCCCTCGTCTGTTGTTTCTTACACTAAGACAGTAATATGAGAAGTAAGGCGGCAAAACAAACGGAATACCTTTTGCTGTAACGGTCACGTACTTTTACGGTGAGGTAAATGTAACTGTAAGTTATTATAATGTAGCCTCGAGTAATTCTAAATGTAATTTCTTACTTTTTTGCTAACGTGTTACACGTCACCGAATACTTGGAGGTGGACTTGTGCACGTTACGTGTACAAGTCTTCCGACAAATATTCGGGTCACAGCCATGTCCTTGGAAATTGAGGAATCCCATGCTCCTTTTCTGAACTTATTGAACAGACGAAGAACGACAATTTCTTGTCCAGCACCAAAAATATACTTCGAAAAACATCGAATTTATGAAAGACATTATCCCCGAAAAAACAGCCCCGAATTCCAAAAACATTTACACCCCCCCCCCCCCCCCCAAACACGGAGTAGTCCCAGTTCTTTTCATTTTGAAGTTCTGGGGTAAATGCCAGTCTTATCATGGGCCAAAGGGTGTATTTTTGTTGCATTGTGTCTTCTTGTGTTTGGTGGAAATCGGTGTCTTGAAGCTCTTCCACGTGCAACTTTGCAACTTGCAGAGAAAAAGATGGATTCTATTGTATGGCTGCGAGTCGTGACGAACAGCATTCAAGAGCCAGTGCGCCATCCAAGGGTGAAGGGGAGTTGCAACGATACGCGCTGCTTCCGGAGTGGGCTACTGACACAAGATTTCGGGTCAATGTAGCACAAAGCAGGTGTAAAACGTGACAAAGACAAAACCCACACTCTTTTTAAACAAACTGTGATGTATCCCGGGCGAATCCTAAGCGTGTCTGGGTCGGAGCGCAAGCACGACACCGAGGAGCGTCCGGATGTTGCTTTTTAATGGCACCTCAAATCCCAATGCCCGTGCACCCGTACCGTGCCCCCAGGTCCGTGCTCTTGAACAATGCGGGTAAGCGTCAACGCCTGGCCACGCCATCTCTCGGCCACCAGCCGATACATGACACAAAAAAAAAAAAACTTTCGGTTGGTTTATAGGCGATATGGCCGCGCCCCATGGGAATGAGAACGAGGGAGGCGTCGACAGGGTAAGAGTTAACCACGAAGCTGTTGAACCTACATTTTAATCGAACCGCAAAGCAAAATAAATTAAATGTAAATAATAAATTCAAAACTGATCAAGCACAAGCTCGCGATCCAAGCGGAAAATCGGTAAAAAGAAAAGAAACTTAATACAATTCAAAGCCTAAAACAGTACCAATGGCAAACTAGATAAAGACAAATCTCTTTACCGCCGTCTCTCGCTTGAACAGGGGCGGCGATTCCTCCAACTAGGTTTAGGCGTTCACTCTATCGTACGATTCCTTCTCGCGCACTCTCACGCACGCCGTCGTACCGTAGCACACTACAAACGTCACTCGGGGACATAATGTACTTCTAACAGCGAGTCTCAGCTACGCTCTCTTACAGAAAACGCACACAAAATAATTGAATAGAAACGAGCGCGCTGACAGCTGACACTCGCCACAGTCTCCACAGGGCTTAGCGGGTGATTCTGTCCTTCGGGCCAGATCGCCGCCTTGTTCGGCCAGAGTAATGGAGCAAACTTCTCGGGCTAATAATAAACGTCAAAAGAAAGATCAAATAACACTCGTGGCAAATTAATTTATTCAGTTTCACAGGAGGCACAGGCAAAGTAGCCGCTAACAACAACACAAAATCAAAGTTTTGCATTTCAGCAGAGATCCTGCTAGCCCTTTAGATAAACTTGAATTTCAGCCAAACTTCGTATATGTATTTGGGCCTCGCCTTTTTCAAGAGGC
The DNA here is from genome assembly GCA_037355805.1 of Ixodes ricinus. Classification (NCBI taxonomy): domain Eukaryota; kingdom Metazoa; phylum Arthropoda; class Arachnida; order Ixodida; family Ixodidae; genus Ixodes; species Ixodes ricinus. The sequence continues at coordinate 47,351 of JAZHYW010003120.1, forward strand.
TTTAGGTCATTGAAGCCTAGAAACTTTGAAGATTGTGTCCTGTCCGCAACTTATTGCACTCCTTGCCGATGGAAGGCATTAACTGTGTTGAAGAAATTATGAGCAATATGTATGGACACTGCACGATACTTCGCGCAAATGTGACGTCGGCACCTTTTTGCAGTCTACAGGGTCCAATGGAGAAAGTGCGAACGTGGCTTTTTGGCCCGCAAGAATGAACTACACATTTCCAGAAGACTGAAAGTCCGTGGGAATGGGACAGCTAGCAGTGGTGACGAGAATGCAAAAGTTTGAGAACATGACGTTACCTGAATCAAAAGACACAAGACGAAAAACGAAATTTCTCCGAGCCGACGTCCACCTACGCCCTAGTATTCATTGAGCCAAAAGATTACATTGTGGGTGCCTGTAGCATTAATTAGTGAAAAACTCGTCAGCAATAAAAACAGTATATGACAAATTTTTTTTTTTTTGTTTTAAGTATAGTGTGACAGGCGTTTGCAATGTCATGAATACTAGGCTTGGGTGGACCTCAGCTCATAGAAAATTTTGTTTTTCTCTCGCAGCTTTTGATCCAGGTAGTGTCATGTTTTCAAACTCATGCATTTTGTCACCACCGCTAGCATCACATTCTCGCAGGGTTGCAGCCTTTTGCGATGCCTAGTTTATTTTCGTGGGTCGAAAGACCATGTTTCATTTTCACGATCGACCCCTGTATTTCGAAGGGGTGTTGACAGGCACAAAGCTTGATCACTTGGGTTAGTGGCCCAAATTAGTTCTTCCCACAACACTACTGGTCACGAAGAGGATAAGACGGGCACGGTGTTCCTTTCTAATACTTTTAACTTGTGGCATCATGTACCGATCGGCACAGCGAGCGGACAACACAGTGTGTCGTCTGCTTGTTCCACCTATTGGGAGATGGCACCACAAGTTGATTAAGCGTCAGCAACTCAACCGTCTGCGAATTGCACCCAACGTGGACTTTGGCCAGTTTTTTGCTCTTATTTTTACAGGAAAAGAACTACACCTTGTCATTTCTTCTATCAGAACATTTCATCCGCTGCACTTAACAACAAATTTTCCTTAACTGCTTTTTAAAAGCTCACATTTATTTTCTTTGTATAATTGCCATAGATTCCACTCCTGCAATGGCTCTCAATGGAGGGCCACGGTATCGGTAAATAAAGAAAATAAAATAAATTTCACACAGTAAGACAGACCTGCTCAGTGCACATTTGGTGAAAGTTAGAGCTTTCTATGTGTAGGCACCGATTTTACAGCTCGATTTACGCGAAGGTCGGATTGGGGCAGGCTACTGTCAGACCGTTATAGCGAAATCAACGGGAATGGAAATCACTTCGTTATAGCCGCTCATTATAACCGACTTCGGATAATGAGTGCAAAGGAAAGGAAATCGTGATCGCTCGCTATATCCGCTATTTCGTTATAACCGACTTCGTTATAGCCGGTTTCGACAGTATACGTCATGAAGTGCAGGGTAAAATTCGGGGCACAATGGTGAATCTCCTCGTACATTTTTAGGGTTCAGGAGTTTAGAGTTGTACTTTTTTCTTCAAAGTAAACAAGAAAAAAAGGTGTACTTAATTATTTGCACAGATAATCTACACAACCAAACTTCTATTTCACTTCCAAAATTTTTTTTACACGAGTTTATTTGTTTTGGTGCATCTTAAAAATGACAGTTTACAAAAAAAGAAAAAAACAATTACAAAGTGCACATATAAGAGCATTCTTAAAACAATACTAGTAGTGTTAGCTTGATCGAGGCAAGAACATGGTTCCAATCGATCGACATTTGGGGCATAAAAGAACACTGAAAGGACAATGTTTTAAAATTGGGAGTACCGACCTTACGACTGATATTGTACTGTTCAAATTTATTCTTTCAAGAGCTTTCAAAAAAATTGAGGCTCTCGAGATCACCCTTTCCTGTTTGGGAAGAAATCGGATGGTACTCAAAAGCAAACCCTACTCCTAAGCAGCTCGGCGGCGTGGCATTTTCATCTCCAGAACATGGCGGCATCAGGAAAGATTGACCTTCAGGTCACATAGATGCACGTTCAACAGCTGCCACAACCTCCAGCAATTTAATATCGAACAAGCTCCTACCACACGCCTACGATCTGACAGTAACTGCAACCGCAGGCATAATCTAGAAAAGATTACAGCTAACAAAATGTTAAAGGGGCACTGAAGTGGATTCTAGATTGTCTCTTTATGGTAATAACTCAACCTATGGGCTGTAAGCATCCTAAAAAACCCAAAATTACATTCATGGGCAGCCGATTTCCCCGTTAAGAACCCAATCAAATATCGTGGCATGGCTCTCTTTTTGCAGCACATGGAGGTGCCGCCAGACGGCGTCTTCAAACAATAATTGCTGTATTGCGTCTCTACACCCAAAGATTCGACGTTTTTGTCAAGCTATATTGCGCAACGTGCCTAGAAAGAGCAATAATAGTAATGTTTGCAATCTCCAAGCAATTAACTATTTTCGATGGTCAAATTTTATGGAGGTGGTGAGGACCTGAGGATGGCCCCCCCGAGAGGAAATAGTGCCTTGCATCTCTATTGCATGCAGTTTCTTAGGATGTCTTGCCGTCTAGAACTGGTCGTTTTATTGACTAGAGCCCAACAAACAATATGCCATCAAAAACAAGCTTCTACAAAAGCACTCGAGTGCCTCTTTAATACTCGTACACCAAACTTGAGAAAGAAAGAGGCCGTTGGGAAAGCATCGCATTGTGGCACAGCCTCGGGCAGGCTGTATACATCTCCACCTAGAAGCATGAGCACAATTGGATGGAACATTGTCAACAGTCGACTGTCTGTGTGAACAGAACATGGGAAACGGGACAGTGGTTCCCAAAGAAATTAATAGCCTGAGGACAGTTCAGTGTGTTGCTATGTTCTGGGTCAACACCAAATGAACCTGAAGATAAAGATTTCTTTCCGTGAAGCTAGGGTCTATTTTATTCTAGGACGGCTCTCTAATTGGGGATTTTCGGTTTTCCTCCATTTTGAGCAAGTCGGCTTGTAAAGGGGGGGGTATTTTCGGGTGTCCAGCGGTATGCACCGAAAACACGTCGGTTATTTTAATATACGGTCTGGTCTGCAATACCGGACTGGACCAAGCTGGAATTTCTCCTTTCCTCTTTTTCTAACGCACACAATAAAAAGTGAGCAAACACAACTGGCAAACCCAGATAAGACTAGGTTTATCCCTTCTAAGAGCTTAAACAAAATAGTGTAAAAAAAAACAAAAAGAAAAGACACAGAAGGCCTAGATCCAAAAGCTTATCTCGGTAACGGTTCCACTCATAGCAGTGCAGTTTCACGTAAGAAGTATTAGTATTCACAAAAAGAGCAACCGCAAACTTCGCCGCACACAACTGCGAGTGAAAATCGCCACTAATGACAAACGCTTTTGTTCGTAGCTGCTTTAGACAACATTCTTGCTTTGCATTCCATCAAAAGCTCACTTTAAACGGATACTATTTTTTAAAACGCTGAGCACACGGCTACCAAAAATTCCTCGTATACATAAAAACCGCCGATGAAGTTTACAGCAAGCAATATCTGTTGACGCCGATGCACCACATACGCCGAAAAGCCACCTAGACTCCAGAGCCTTCCGAAGGATTCGGTCTGGCGTAAAAATAGATGCGTAAACACTAAAACTTGCCTCTCGCAAAGCACCAGTCTTTTCTTTTTTTTTTATTAAAGGCAAGAAAAGGGTTGACCCTATTGGAGCTACCCCTAATGACTATGTGTCACCACTGCACGCACTCGGTTCACCACTTTCACGCAGCAAAACATGCAGAAACCGATGCCGGTGATCAGCCAGTGAAGTTTAGATTAAAGACTCTTAAGTTGGGTTCGTTTATGCGTGAGTGAGATTAACTGCACCGTGCTCGTTTGTAACGCTGCTTATGACGAGAAAACACACTGGCTTGCTCTGGAATGCTTCCGATCCGTGCATAAGGTTTTGCAGTATTTGCGAGACGAAATCTGCGCACCATCTACGAGGAATGGTCGCACGTAACGTTGTCAGAATGATGTCGAGCCCAAGATGAAAGAACAACGCATAAAACATTAGAAAATATACCGAAATGTAAACCCCGAGACACGGAGAAATACAACGGACGAGACGACGCAGCGTCTCAATATCGTGTCGTCTCGTCCCCTAATTTGGTTCCGTTTTCCTTGGGTGAGCGGTCAGTCACAAGCGAGCACAGCGTATTCGGTCGCACCCAACGCAAACATGCAAATTGGCCTTTAGCAAATGGAAACGTCCGTTCTGCGACCATGGCAGATCGACGACGAGCGTTCAAACAACGACCAAACTTAACAACGGAGGTCCGTCCGGACAATTATTTGTACCAAACGCCAGATGCACGATTCCCAAACACATCCTGGTAAAAAAAGTTTAAAAAAATATGACGAGTCACGGATTCGAGAAAACAAAAACGAGAAGCGGTGGTAAAACAAATGCGCCGCTCCAACCGAGGACTTAGTTTGCCGCATTGCTCGGTGGCCTCCCGGGGCGCCGATTCGTCGTTTTGAGCGCAACGCCGGCATTAGTCGTTTCGAGCGCAATGCCGGCGCTCTTTGCTAGATTGTTGCTCGGCGCCGGAATCCGGTTCGCTGAGCCGCCCAGCCCCATCTGCTCCAGCAGGTTGAGGATGATGCTGCCCACTGCGCTGGAGAGCTGTTCGACGCTGAATGGCTTGTCCACAGGGGGCACGTGCACGAAGACGGTCGACGGGCTGATGTTCAGCGACGTGTAGTAGATGAACTCGCACATGAACCTTGTGAGGCAAGGTTCGGACGTGAGCAAACAAAACGGCGCAATAAAGACGCAAGATGCAGGGTGCCCCCGAAGAATACTTTCATTTTCTTATCGCAAAAATAAACTGCACTTTGCCTAAGCCCGGTCTCCGCCCGGATGCGGCGCTGGTGATCTGTACCAGACGTTAGAGTTTTCAGAACTTGGCGCTGTCTTATTCAAAAGTTATGAGCGACTGTCTGAAACTTCCAATGGGAAAATGATGGCCGACAAAGCCCATAAACATGTGGGACCGCATAACATCGACTACCGAGGACGAACCCCGTTTTCCCTCGAAAGTTTCAGAAAATCGCTTATAGCCTTCGATTAAGATGACGGTTAGTTCTGAAACTTTGGGATCTGGTCTGATCGCTAGCGCTACATTTGGGTAGCAATGCATAGTTTATGTTTGCAATCAAAAACAAATACTAAGCCATTTGACAAACACTTGCAGAAAAAAGAAGCTGTACTAAAATATTAAGGTGGGCTAGTTGGTTAAAGCACATTAAGCCTACTAGTTCATTTAGAAAGATCCTAATCATAAAAAATACAAAAGAGTGTTTTTTTTTTACATTTTGTTTCTTGATTTGCATGTCACTAACATACATTGGGAGTACTATACCCAGGAAGTGCATATTTATATAGTTCCATCGATTCCAGTTTCACATCCGAACTGTGTCAAGCACATTTCGTAAAATGTTTGCCACCGGTATCTTTTGATCTAAAATTTGGATCTGAATATTTTTTTCAGGGTTTAATACTTCATAAATGAGAAAGTGCAACCAGACTAATATTAAAAAAAAAAAAAAATGTTAACTATAAACTTTCCTAATTGGCAAAGACTTGAATGACTCATTTCTAATTATCAGTGAAAAAAATGTCAATTTGTGACGACTTCTAAAATTATGCTAAAAGTTTGACTGATTTTTGTTGCACTACCTACTTTACTGTTTGTGGAACATGCTGATATACTTTGTGCCATATTATTTTATGGAGGCATTGTAAAATAGTTGGTCAGAAACATTTGTGATAAAGTTGAGGTTTTCTTGAAAACTATAATAGATGGGGAAAAAATTATGTTATGCTTGCACTTGGCACAAAACTGAGAGCAGAGGTGAAAATTTAATATAAGTTAGATCGGAAATGGCAGAAAACTGTTCAAGACCAGGGTCTCCGTTAAAAAACACTAAACCTAGAAAAAACAAATTTTTTCGACCTGGTTAGAACAGGCATGTCTCAAAACTAATTTTTCGTAGAAAGAAAATGTTTGCCCAGTATTTATGTTACAATAGGAATTGTTCGCTTTGTGGCCAAACCGAAATTGTGCCCCGTGGGATAATGATGATGATGATGATAGCATTTGTACCCAATTAGTGTGTGCTCCGAGGTCCAGCAAACTCGGAGCGCACACTAGTTGGGTACAAACGCTATCATCATCATCCCACAGGAGTACAATTTCGGTTTTGCTCCATGAACCGAAAAATTCGTGTTGTAACATAAACATTGGCCAAAACAATTTTTTTTCCTATGAATTTTCATTTTGAGACATGCTTGCCCTAACCAGGTAGAAAAAAAGCTTTTTCTTAGGTTTAGTGTTTATAAGCATTCACACTATTTATGCGTTGAATATGCTTAACCAACTAGCTTACCCGTATGTTTTAGTAGCCTTTAATCTCACCTGCCAGCATCGCTGGAAACCTGCACGGGAACCTGGCAGTCGCCAGCCTTCAGCTTCTTGCAGAGTGCGTCCAGGTCAAAGTTTGTTCGCAGCAGCTTCTGCTGGGGGCAAGACTCGCTGCACAACCCCTGCGAAGGCAAGCGACGCCACAAAGTGAGCCTACAGCCAGTGGAGAATAAATATTAAGATGGTTTAAATTGTGATTTAAATCGGACTGGTTTTACTACAATGATTTAAATCAAACATTTTCTGCAGATATAGACGCTTTGCACACACACCAGATTACACCCGCCATTGTTGACCTTCTCTTGTCTCGCCGAGATACCGAGTCACTGAAGCGGGCTTGACGAGCCTCTACAGAGGCCAATGCTGGAAGAGGGGCACAGTCGGATCTAAAATGGCAACAACCTGTCCTGCTGTGGTAATCGTGGAGCCAAGTGATCAAAATAAGAGGAAACAAAAACTGAACGTCAGTTATGGTGGCACCCATGCACAGCTGCTGCAAAGCGTCTATAATCCCAAAAATATTTTTTTTATTTACCATTTTTCTTTTATTTGACACTCTATGTGCACTCATTTTGTATCTAAATTCAAGAAATCATCCAGCAAGAAAGAGTTATGTCGGGTTGAGCATGAGCACAAAGCAGTGGTCTTCTGAGAAAATCAGAATGTTGAGCTTTGTTTCTACCATTGAGCTGGTTCTTCAGTTACGCAACTTCCTATTGCAAGTAAATAAGAAGCTGAAAGACTACGATCAGAAAAGTAATGTGAACGCAAAAGAAAAAGCAATTAAAGCTTTTTCACTAACCTAAAATATCAAGCTGTCTTTTTTATGCTTTGGCAGGGCTTACTCATATAAAGTTGGTAGTTAAGCTGTACTTTAAATTTACAGCATTTCTTTCTTCCACATTGTTTTCGGTGATCGAATGGATTGATCGATCAATCTGTCGCGTTTAAAAATAGATGTAGTCATGAAAACCACAATTTTATAGCTAGTAATTTAAATCAAATTAATCTTTTTTTAATCAAGATTTTTTAGAGCGCAGCTCTTAGGTGCTCGTTTCCAGCTTGAGCGGCGTCGCCGTCGGCGTAACCGCGGCGACATTTCGGCATGGTGACGCTTCGGCACCCTGCCGAAACGTCTGCGCGGGGTCACGTGACCTCAGTGGTGTCGGGGGTCACGTGACCCCGTGAGGTCACGTGAGCCCTGTGAGGTCACATGAGCCCCGTGAGGTCACGTGAGCCCCGTGAGGTCACGTGACTCTCCGTGAGGTCACGTGAGCCCTGTCAGGTCACGTGACCCCCGTGAGGTCACGCGACGTCACGAGGGTCACGTGACCTCATGGTTACGCGGACGCCGCTAGGAGGGAGGAGTAGCAGGCAGGATGAGGAGGTGAGGAGAAGGGAAAGGGGTATACTCTCCCTCAGTACCCTTCCTCCTCCTCCTCAAGAACTGCGCTCTAATTCGGCATTACAGGGAGTTGTAAATGGCTTTCAATTTTTCGCTTTACTTATAACTGAGCAAGTCACCCAAAAGTCACCCCAGTGAACGCAATGAGCCCCATGTTTCCTTCACCATTTAAAATTAAGAATGTTGTGAACCCTTGTCAAATCCCGAGGTTCGACTGGTTCGGCCGAACTTCATACGTGTGACAAAATTGGATGAAATTTGACTTCTAGTACTTTGTTGTCAAACTTTTACACAACAATTTCAAATTTTTTGAAAAATAATGTATCATATAACAATACCCTATAGTGTGTACACAATTCAAAAGCAGCAAACAAATAAACTTTTAACGATTTAGTCATTCTGTAATCTGAATAGACATGTGCAAATGGTGGATTTTGAGTCTAAACAAATAGTGGTTTTGGCTGAATATTTTCAAATCACATATTGAATAGTTTCTCGAAGCCTTTCACTACTGCACCATGCTTAAAAGGAAACCCAGCTGAACTCGTGAAGGTTGCTCCCAAGCTTCCACTGGTCAATTACTAAGCTAAGTTAATCTTAATTTAGCTGTATTTATGGACTGCGGTCTCAGAAAGTTCAATACCTACAATGGGACAGCCAGAAAATGGTGCATGTGGCATAAGATTAAAACCTACAGAAATGCCCAGCTATTTTCGAATTTGAGAAAAAAAAGACAATCATGAATGATGAAAGCAGGTTCTCGGGACATCTCTGCATAACGTAAACTCTTGCATAACAGTCTCATTTTTAATTTTGAAAATTTAACTGTAATGTGGATATCAACATTCACAAAGTTTTTGTTTCTTTTCAAATACTCCGGGCACGCTCGTGCACCATCCCACTTTGAAAGTGCGCATTCCTCCTAAGCACGCGACCGCAATATTTGTATTTTTCGAATGGTTGATTGTGGCGGGTTAGCCTCGTTGAGTGCGTTCTAACCGAGCACCGGTGTTCTGCGGAGAAGCAACACCCGCGGAGACGAGCTTCGCGGGTGTTGCTTCTCTGCATTGCATCGGTGCTCGGTAAGAAGCGCACTCAGCGGGGCCAACTGTTCGCAAACTACGAATATTGCAGTGCATCACGAAGCGAATACGGAATAACGTATTATTCAAAACTACTATTAAAAAATTTTAATACTGTAAACGACTTAATTTTTGCGAGAATTTAATTTTCGCGAATTGCCTACAACTTGCGAAAAATAGGTCCCGCAAACAATTCCGGTAAAATGTAAACACATGGAATCTATATTGTGATCCCACCGCGTTGCGAAAATGAGAACCCGCGAATAATTCTGAAACTTCAGCTTTGACCGAAATCGCGAAATATTGAGCTTGCGATAAATAAGTCGGTTACATTATTCTCACAATCCTAAATTTGAAACAAAATACCCAATAGCCGCTGCACCCTCCTCTGCCAGCTCATTTTATATTTAGAGGCACGCGCATAAGTCGTACTCCTCTGCAACTTCTGCCAAATTTTTGCATCAAACTTTCGCTTTAACTCGAACCTGGTCAAACGCAAACCTTGGCATGTTCGCAACACCCCGGTTAATGTTGTGTAAAGACAATGACCAATCAACGAGAAGAGCAAAGACAAGGCCACGGCAGCAACAGTACTGCCACCACAGCCGCATACTCTGCCTGTGGTCATTGTGCAAAATGCACGACGGAACAAAAAGACGTGGCGTCGTTCACCGAAAGCTGCACGAAAGAACTCACTTAGCATGCAGGCAGTGAGGCACGTGTTGCATTTGTTTGTTCTGCCATTGAATATTTTTCGTGACCGGAGCACGTCTGGCACCGCTTCAGTTGCCAAGAGTTACAACCTTCGACTCCAGAGACATTACTAATACCAATTGACTGGGGTTCATGTTTCTGTTTTCGATGGCCGCCGCTAATAGTTACTCGGCTTGTGGTTGGCCAGAGGATCTGTTTGCAGATGCGTCCAACCTGCGTTCCCCAATGGCGCTTCCTCATTTTCATCCTGGTCGTCCCAATGAATGAATGAATGGCCACCTAACTCTATACGTAACCCTGGCCAGTGTAAGGAACTCGAAAATACTGTTTAAATTTCGACCCAAACCAGCAAACATTTTGTCAAGAAATTGAGCCTAGGAGCTGGGAGCTCACTTCACAACATTCTCATTAACTGTCCTACAGAAAGCTCACAACAACCCATGACATTGAGGAACACTTCCGGAGGACATCAGTTCTTGAAGCAATACGTATGCCATATTTGCAAGATATTGAGCTGAAATCTCATGAATGGCACTAATGAACCTATAGACTAAAGGTGTATAGTAAAAGCAACCTAATACGAGGGTGATTAAAAAATTATCCACACTACGGTTAAACTTATGTTGGTAGCACTGTCGTACGAGCGCTTGTCGTACAAGGTCTCTCCAGTCACTGCTGTGCGGGTCTGAACGTGTTACGTCAGTTCAGTTCTGACTGCAGTGCAAGAAACAATGGCTGCCCCACTTCTGATCTGCACTAAAGAAGAACAGCGTGCAGTGATTCGTTTCTTGTAGTCTAAGGGTGCGTCTGGTGCCGATATTTTGTGCAGTGTATGGGAAAAGTGTTTTGCTGCAAGTGTGTTTTAAAGGATACAGAAGTCGAAGGAAAGACGCACAAGTGTCAGCCATGAAGGAGCAGGACGGCAGTGTGCATGCACGACCGATGACAACAACGATTGTGCAGTTGAACGTATTCTGTCGGATAGATGAGCAACAGTGGATGATGTGGCGAATTCCTTGCAAATCAAACGAGGCTTTGCATTTGCGATAATCCAATCATCCATGACAGGCTTACGTTTCGAAAAGTTGTGTGAGATGGGTACCAAAACACGTGTGCTGATAATTTTATTAATTACCTTTGTACTAAGCCGATTCTAATATCCCTGAATCTCTGTCTGGCTGCTACTGTGTCTGGTTTAGCCCGAGAAAATGTAAATAAAAAAAAGGCTTCCTTACTGGTGAGTGCAAGGAAGTGAGGAAGAGTCTCAACCCTGCAAGAGAAGCTTACCAGTGGGTCTAGAAAATGTGGAAACTTTAAATTTTGTTAATTCGCTAGGGTACTTTTGCGAGTTACTGTCAACTTTCTATGTTTAGCGAAAAGAGCGGACATACGGGCCTGGTTTATAGAGACGTAAGCTATGTACGAATAAACATGCTATGGTCACCGATGAGGTGTGAACAGCGGGAAGGAGGTTCAGTTGTCCATTTACAGAGCAATGTCCATGAATGATCGTATTGTTACCAAGTATTATCAGGTGTGTTGTCTGCCATACCTGCCGACATACACCTCCATCGTCCCTACCTTAAGTGCAATATATTGCGGCAGCTCAAAGCTTCAGTGACCAAATTCACGTGCTTTAGAAAAATCTCCGTTTTCCGGGGTACCCGAATCGCCTAACGTCACTTGGAGCTTCCGGCAACTGTTTTCGAAGCTTAGAATCCCGTTGCCCCCATGTTTTCTGAATTTTCGTGCATAGTACGCCGGGCTTGTTTCATCTTGCAGACTTGCAAAGGCGAATTCCTACATTCACGCCCAAATCGGTGGAAGGCATGTTTCGAAATTTGTCGCTGTAATACCTCGATGGCATCACAAGCATTACTCTCATGTACAACAATTTCACTGCCAGTAAGCAAAAATGACAACATCATGACTCTAGCACACCACAGAAATTAAGCCATTCATGATTCATAAATGTAAATTCAAAAACATTTAAGACTGCCAGAAAAAAAAAAAAAAAAGACTCGAAAGGTAGATACGGAGAGTTGCTGTAGGCAGTAGACAAAGAACAAAACATTTAGGGAGACTAACATAGACATACACCGTTCTTTCAAAGAGCAATTGACGCCACGCTCGTGCGAGCACGTGAGGCACGAGACCGGGCCAGGGTTCTCACGCCAGGAAGGCGCATTGGAACACCGAGCCGCCTCCAGCCAGAGCAGCCTTTTCTTGTGCTTACCTTTTATGGTAAAAGCCTATGGCGCGACAGTGCTTAAAGGGATGCTGAACCGATATTTGAAATCTCATAATTATTGCCCGAGCGGGCTTCACGGGATGGTACTGTACCTAAAAACGATATTCAATCAGACGGATGGTGCCCGAATTATTGTATTTCTTTGAATTAAGAGCGAATCTTCGGCCGGAAGCCGCCGGCGCGAGAGTGTCCTTCTGAGAGCAGGCGTAGCGGAACTGACGTGCGCATTCTCGGCGCCCTCAGCGCCCCTGGTGCCTCCGCGCATTCTCCTCGTTTGTTGGTGCTCGCCTTGATTCTTCGCTCGGCGGCTGTTCTCTTCTTCTTCTTCTTCTTCTTGTAATGAGGTCCAGAGAAGGAAAGGGAAAGCCGATAGCTGTTCTCAAAGCGGCTGGTACTGGTGTTTTGGAAGCTATGCCGCGGAACTGCTGGTGCTGCTGCTGCGGCTGCTGAGGCTGCTGCTACTGCTGCTGCCGATGATTTTATACGTCGCCATACTAGTAAAGAGATCGCAAAAGGCAATGCCGAACGCCGACCAGCCGAGGTCGCGGAAATCCAAAATATGGGGCAGAGCCCGCGTGGTACTAACAACAAACGCCACCCCGGCTTAGCGCCTGGCTTGGCTTGGCTCCGTCTGTCTTTTGAGGCGAATGAGAATGCGCACGTCACGAAGCGAGCTTTCCATGTCGCTCACCAGGGGTCGCGTAAAATTGTATTTTCGTGTTTATTCAATTTTATACGCCTTCTCGCTCAAAACAACGTCATTTAGAAGTAAAGGACATGCTATGTATGCCATGGCGACCAAGAATTTAAACCCAAAATTTCGGTTCAGCATCCCTTTAAGCCTATGATGTGTTCGTCTCACTCGGTACATAACGTCGATACTCATAGCAGCCCCTTCTTCCTTCTCGTCATCTACCTTTTTCTCCTTTCTTCTTTTCTTGTCTTCGTTGTCATGTAATGGGCTAGTGGGCGAGAAAGGGCGTGGACAGGCGCACACGCTTACCCGCACTTTTCAAGAGCATGGGCCTTAGGCACGGTACGAGTGCACGGGTATTAAGATTCGAGGCGCCATTAAAAAAGCAACTCCCGGAAGCTCCTCGGTGTCGTGCTTGTGCTCCGACAGATACGCTTGGGCTTCACCCGGGATACATCTCATTTATTGGAGACGAGGATGGGATTCGAACCCACGCGAAAAGCTCAAGCATATCTGCATTGGATACGCCCAAGCATATCCGACGCAGATACGCTTAAGTAAATCCAACGCAGATACGATCTCATTCGTCATTTCTTCTTATCAGCTTTTCCTCTTCTCGTTGCTTTAGGGAAATTCCCAGTGTGACGAATATCTGTAAATGTCATTGCACTTTGAAAAATGGTGTATGTTTGTCCCCTTAAATGTTTTATTTTTTCTTTACGACTTGAAAACCGCTAAAAATCCTACCGTGGCCGTTGCTTCCGCTAGACGACTCGAAAGACTGCTAAATCTAGCGGAAAAACCGCTAAATTGGCAAGACGGAGACGACTCGAAAGACTGCTAAATCTAGCGGAAAAACCGCTAAATTGGCAAGACGGAGAAAAGCAGGAAGCGTGTGCTGGAAGTCGGGTGTTCGAAAGACGCGCCCAGCCGTTCTCAATCTGTCCGTGACCGCAGCTGCAGCTGTGGCGAGCCTCACCTGGGAAGGCACCGCCCCCTGGTTGTCGAGAGCGCAGTAGCCGCCATTGTTGGCCACCTGTTCCAGCGCCAGTGCCTGGGCCCCCGCGTCCATCCCGCAGTGCACTGCAAGCTGCAAACCAAGCACTCATTCGAAGGTGTGCGCCAGCCGTGAGCCGCAGAATGCCGCAAGAGTAGTGCTACATCGCACGAAACTCGACAGGGACCAAAACGTTGGTGGCAACTTTCATCTCCGGAGTTCTTAATGCACGGCATGCGGCATGTAAGGAGCGATCGTTTAGATTACAAGATGTTAACAGTTGCCCAACGTTGTTGTGTCGAGTCATTGTGTCACCTGATGCGATGCGACACTATGCAACGTCAAGTAACGTTATGTCACATTACGCTATATTATGTCGTGTGACCATGTCACCTTAAGTGTCGCACTGTCATGTTACGCTGTGTCCGTAACGCGACATCAGTGTCAAGTCGCCAATTCAATTCCCCCACCAAATTTAGCGAGGAAATTTAAGTCACTTCAAGTCGCGCATCAAGACACTGCATTTATCGCGACATGGTCAGCGATGGTGCGCTAACGTTCCCATGAATTGCGACCACGCAGCCAACAGACAGCTCCTAGTAAATTAGAGTCAGCCACTGAAATTTCATCGCAACTTAGGAAGCCAATAGGAACTGACACTGCAAGAATGGTGCCTCAAACGCATCTCTGACTGGTGCGTTTACCGCAACCTAAAAGACAGTCCCTCCATTTCCGCCCGATGACGTCATAGAAGTGTCACGCCGTCGCCGGCCACAACATCAGCGGTGTCGCAGCAGGGGTGGTGGTGGCAGACGCACGTTCTGCTGCAGGTCCTTCTCCTGCTCGACGGTCCCCAAAAACTTCGGCAGTCGGGAGTTGGGATGCCGCAACAACAGCGACAGATGCGTTCCTTTGCGGTTTATTTTTTCCGTAACTTCCACACCCAATTGCAAGGATTGCGACGTCCGACAGCACGAAGCTCCGGCGTTTGCGACGTCCTTTGCCGCCGCAGCCGACACTCCGATCCGGCGGATCGCAGCGGCGCCAAAAGTGCATCGTTACGGTGCCCCTCGTCCTTGTGGGTATGCCATCGCTGGCTAAGCGAATAGCACACAGAAAAAGTGCAGAATCAAGGCCCGATCGCCACACGCGATCGGTTTAGTCGACAATGGCAAACGTAGAAAGGCAATGAGCACCGCAGCAACGCCTTTTCGGCGCTGCTTAATTCTTCGTACTAGTTACTTAATCCTTCGTACTACTTACTCGGTTGCGAGAGTGGGCATTACGAACAGCTTCCGGTGTCCGAACGCGAGAAAGCGATCGAGCACAACGCCCTTATGATGCCCAGAGCACATCTTTGATTGACACGTTTAGCGTCCCATCCCGCTTGTGCATCGAAAGGGGTCCCGAATTGACGCGACGCTTTCTACGACCTGATCGGACGGATATCGAGGAACCGCTTTTTACGGCCGGCGATGGAATGGCACTTTTTATGACGTCTTCGAACAGTCATCAGACAATCATCAGGCGGTAAAAACACCGCCTGGAGAGGCGTTTTCAGACTTCGCGCCGCCCACGCTCGCTCACCGCGGGCCGGTGCTGCTCCCAGAGCTTCGGCACGAGGGTGGAGACCGCCTCATACTCGACGGGGACTTCGACCACCACCAGGTGGACGCCGGGAATGCCCGTCTTGCCCAGCGCCCTGACCACCTCACCGCTGGAGTTGCTCCGGTAGTCGCGGAAGAGGCCAAACCCTGCACGGTCGATGGCGTCCGGCAAACTTTAAAGACGCCGCCACGCTGCTTGTATGTCGTACGAAAGGCGGGCTGCCGCAGACGCAAATGACAGAGGTGTCTTTGCACATGCCTCCAGCTTGTGCAAAGCATGTTTGCTTTATGTATGTGCGTGTCTCAAACGTGTCTGCAGAGTTTTTGTACGGCCAATGTGAGAGGACCGCCACACAATGATACATGCCTTAGAGTGTGTCTGGAGACTGTCTTTTGTATGACATATTAGCAGAGTGACCCCGGCGGTTTTCTGAGCCACCCAAACTAAACCCCTTCTCGGTGTACGCAGGCTTTTGCTCTTCCCGGCACGCTATTTATTGTCTCTAAATTCAAACTAGCTATCGAGAAGAGGGCAAATGGATGTTATACCATAAACCAACGTCCAAATTTTCCCGCGCCATCCAATGAAAGCGACGTCGCATGTCGTAGAACCTGCAAGTCGAGCAGGCAGTCTAAAAAAACACAGTATTTTGAGCATGTATTTTTGTTTTTGTTGTTCGGGCACGAGTTTATTTTCAGTATTAATCTTGCACCATCAAACTCCTTACAACTCGTTGGGAACAAGCTGTACTGCCCCCACATTGGACGTCATGGTTTCGGTGTTTCTGTTGAAACCCTCAGCCTATTTAACCAAATTAAAAAATTCCGTAACTTTGCAACAAAACAAATTATTGTGACTTGTAATTTCTACTACTAGTTCAGATGTGTCTATTACAAATTTTGAGGCAAATCCGTAACTATAACAATTTTGCCTATTCCCTTGCCTACCGTAAAATACCAGGCAAGCGCCCACCGAAAAGTTAGAGATAATCGCGAAAAAGGGGGATGGGTCCAGTCATCAATTTTACATATAAATGTACTGTGCATATTTTCTCAGATCTTAGAAATTTGGACATGGGCGCTTAAAGGGCAACTCCGCTTCATTTTTGATATTTAGAAAACTATGCAGCCCTCTTCAGTATCATATAGGAAGACCCCATGTCAAATATTACGATCTAATTCCGTCTATATATTTAATAAACTGGCCAGCAAACTTTCAAACGAGCCAAGTCGCCGAAATCTGCCAACTCTAGCGTGCGACGTGAGGCGCAATCGTCAGCGCAGTCAATGCGACGGGGTTGGAGCGGCCAACGTTGAACCACTACGCCAAAGGCATGACTACGTCACTCTCACGTTTTGGTTGTTTTTACTTCTCAGAGCGAAATTGAACGATGACGTCATGAGTTTCTCCTCCCGGTGTTGGCTCTACGGCGTCCACGTGATCACCGTAACGCGGATGCGCTAGTTTGCGCTGCCCTGCGCGTTTATCGCATGTCCGGTTTCTCCGCTCCCCCCTCTCCTCTTTCGTGTTCTCCCCTTCCCCCTCTCCCCCGGGCCATCACCATCCACGCCATGCGAAGCGACCTGCCCGCGTCGCGTGTCCTGTACCTCGCCCCTACGAACGTCACAAGACCACGTGGTTCGACGTGACGTGGCCATGACTCTGAGGACACGAGACCAATGTTGCCTGACGCAACCGAAGTTTCGGTTTCGGTATCAGCTGATGTTTAAATTAAGATTACACAAATAATATTCAACATTTCGCGAATCCGAAGACGTAGAGCTGTTGAGTAGTACTTTGTGAAATGGAATCACATGTAAGCCTAAATTTTCGGAATTGAGCGGAGTTGCCCTTTAATGTGAAATAGTCTACGGTAGTGTTTTTTTTTTTTTTCCAAAGAACGTACAGCAAAATTTTATTTTAAACGGGCAATTCGCATTAAAATAAGAAAACATTTCCTTGATTTTTGGGTGCCGTATCCTGCTCTAAATCAGGACTTCTGATCCGAGTCCCACTGACACGCAGATGCCGAAGTTGATGGAATGCTTGCAGGATTCACATGGTCTTCATCACTCCGGTCACTGCCCATCAAACTATCGTCCGATTCCTAAAAATCGAAAAGACTGAAGGATTCGTCGTCACAAATGCCCGAGCATTAATCCCTTTCAAAAAGAAGGTTTTGTATCTCCTTGTCGGCTAAAGCGGACCTCCGCGTCAAAGCCACGTTGTCTTAGCGTAAACGCTCACAAGCTACTGTTTTTTGTATTTTTTCTTGGCTGAATGGGGCGTTTTTTCTTTGTCAGACAGTAAAACAAACGAGGGAATACCCGAGGTAAATTGAGCAACAGGGGTGGTTTTGCCATCTGCCAGAGAGAGCGCCAAAACCGAAGTGCGAGTCGCGCTCGTGGTCGAGCTTTCTGGTCCGTAAGGGGTGACACGAGTGACACTTTCGTTATTTGTAGGCAAGGGGTTAAAGGGGCAGCGCAACAATATTTGGAAGGAATGTTTCTCACTTTACACAAGCAATTACCGGCACTGGGGGGACCCAGGTACAGTTGCATTCAACACCACTGCCCAAGAAGTGTCTGTTGCCGCATAATTTCGGGAAGAAAAGCGGATGTTTTTTGTGTTTTTTTAGTCTCTTCTTTGCATACTTTGATGACAAAGTTGCGGGGACAACGCCAACAATGCAATCCCCGGATTTTGTCATCAAGCTTTGTGATCCCCGTGACGACGTTTACATGCCTTTACAAAATGCAGTAGGCACGAGCTGAGCACTGCGTGAGCGTTCGATTTCGGCTCGTGACAACCAATGCCTCGACACGCATTCGGCCTGTGGCTTGTGCCCCATCGTTGCGATGACTGAAACAGCTGGACCTTAACAATGTGTGAAACTTGGCGTGAACTTTGTGCTTTGTCAACCCCAGCGCGTGGCTGTGGTAAACAATGGCGGCATATAATCGACTCCAGATCACATGGCCGCTTGTTCTGGCTGAGTTGAGGGGACAAACACTGTTCGTTTGTCTCAATTTCCTTCTTTTTTGTGATTGCCACTGCATGAAGGAAGAACTAACACATGTTTTATGGGTTATAAATGTTGAGGAATAACTTTAAGCGGTATTTACTGACAGTACAAGAATTGTTGCATTGTCACTTTAACAAAACGTGAAATACCCAGAAAAACTTTTTGTTGTTGTTATTTCAGTGCTGAAATGGGACAACCTGTAAATTGCAAAATAAACTTTCCACAAAAAAGAAACAATATCTTGATTTAAAATCTGGCTTTAGATAAAAGAAGGTGTTAATGTAAAGAGCATAATTTATTTTTATAAAAAAGAACAGAATTTATATGAAAAATTACATTGTTAAAATTTCGACATTTTGAAAACCGCTTTTCTGTAAGGCAGAAATGACATCACGGTTGGATGAACGGCTACCGTCGATTGGTCCAACTTATCGCGACGTCAGGTGGGCGTTGCCCATTCTAAGGAGGCGTTGTTTAAACGCTCCAAAACTGATAAGGAGAAAATTGATAAACACCGCATACAACGTTTACTCCAGAGAATAGAAGTTGCAGACGTGGAACTTTTGTGCAAGTCATGCGAGCGCGAACGCTCGCCTACGGAACATTACAAGCTACGCGATCTGCGCCAGCAGTATATGGGCCCATCCGTGGATTTTAAATAAGCGAACCTGTCTGCGTTGACTAGACAGAGCACACTTAGCACAGACGCGAGACAAATTTATTATTCGCAAACATCAACGTATATGACAGCGAGTCAAATTACACACACCTGTTAGGAGGACTGTGGGTTCTTTGTCGACGGGGAGGCAGACACCTGGAAAGTTTCGAAGAAAATAATAAACAGCTGCAGTTACAACCCTTCGCGAGCAAACATGCGGCAGAAAAGATTTCCTTCCAATGGAGATATTCCTCGATCAAATAGTGCTCCAACCTTCGGCCGCTATCTCTTGTCGTGCACTGCTCTGAAGCAAAGCAGAAAACGCCCGCAATGTTACCAACTTTTGGCAGGACTCATCGTGAGAGCCCCTCTTTCGTTATGCAGTTGTGTCTGTGAGGCGACAGGCTTGAGAGGCAAGAGATTCGAAAACAAACACGAGCATACCATTCAGTTGGCTACTGACAGCTGCCATGTTGACGGACAAAGCTAATTAGGCCGCTTCGTTGACAGCTTTGAAAGCTGTAGCGCCGTAGTTGCATGAATAAATATGTTTTAGTAAAAATTAACTCATACGAATCGACTAATATTAATGTAAATTTTACCCTTAGTAAAATGTATTCTCATATTTGTATAGTGGAGAGCTTCCACAAAATTGCAGACGGGTGGGTCTTCGACCACTGACAGGGACCCGACTACGAAACTCGGGCTTCTCAATTATCGTCTGCTATCAGCGATTAGTCGGCACGACAGTCGTCGGTTATTTATGTCGAGTGCTCTTCTGATAAGAAAGTGACAACAGCCTACATTTACAGGACAAAGACCTAGGTCGCGATGGCGCACACGACTGAAGCATGTCTAGCACGTGATATGCAGTGTAATTTTCTTATTATTATTATTATAGATGACATTTATTTGACGTCACTCGCTAGGTGCGCTGCATCGGCCACCACGGTCGCCATCTTCGAGGTCTCTTTCTATCCCACGTAGCTGCCAAGTGTCGTCTGGCCGGACCTTTTCAGCGCGGTTTAGCAGCATTTTACAACTTTAAACGGTATTTTTGAGCGAAACAATGGGTTATTTTTATACTTCGGTGCTTTTGAAGCGCCGTAGGAATATTTTAGAGCGCAGCTGTTACAGTCAAGGCTATCGGCTCGCAGGTGCAGTAGCGGCTACTTCGTTGCGGAGGTGCTTAGGCCAGTCTAGGCAACTGTAGCTTAGCGGAGGGGAAAACGCGGTCCAAGGTATATGCGCGGTCTACGAAAACTCTATTTTCGCCGCTAAATATAGCGGGGAAACTGAATTGGTGTTGAGGAGACGTTACATAAATTTTTCCGCTAAATTTAGCGGGGAAACTGTGGGAGGAGGGGAGGGTATAGATAAAGAGATGGGGAGGGTACGCAGGAGGAGGAGGGGAGGGTATGGAGGAGGAGGGGCATACCCCTCCGTACACTCCCCTCCTTCTCCTCAAGAGCTGCACTCTAATTTCGCATTACAGAGATTTGTAAACGTCTTTTTCATTCTTTGTGTGTAATTTAGTTCGTTTTTCTCGCTATCGGACTTGTCCACCACGGCCGCGTTGCTCCATCGGCTCCGTGCAGCGCTCTGTGTCCCGCGCCGTGCCCACGGCGGTGGCTCCTGTGCAAGAACTGTGATTTTTCTACTTTAGTGCTTTTGTAGCACGGTGTGATTACTTTTTAATGCGAAAGCGTTACCTGTCCCATGGAGCGAACCGACGCCATCAGCTTTTGAAGCCGCGCCAAATGGCACCTTCTCCTGTACCAATGGACCGAAGCCTGTCGTCTGTAGCAGAAATCTCATAGATAGGCTCCCATTGGCTGGCGCGTGTCATAGTTTCAAGGAACGAGGCTCCCATTGGCTCTCGCACGGCGTAGTTCCAAGGAACGCCACCAGAGAAGCCATCTACATGGCGGCGCAGCGCACGCAGCGGCCCGGCCGCCGGGGTGCGGGCCTGGCCGCAGAGTCCGCAGGGGCAAACTCCGGGGAGGCTGCACGGCCGAGCCTCAGCGCGGCGCGGCCACTTCACGAGAGCGCGCGTTCGGTCGTCGGCCGCTTCCTCGGCAATCGCGAAACGTGGCCGTCCACGCCAGTGCGCCGCAGACGAACTAAGGGAGCGGAAGAACGACATTCATGCTTTCGCATTGACAACTCACAAGAAGTGCTTAGTGTCCTCGGAATTTTTCGTTTTGTTTTGCTAACTTCTTCTTTTAACTCTAGCGATTTTTTTTTATTATGACCGTGTAACCGTGTTGCTTCATCACCTGCGTGCCGTGACAGCGCCCGTGTTTGTCTTCTCTTGTGTTCGTCTTTTTAGCACTTTTAACCATGGTTCAAAGCAATCGTACGTCGTGCCTACGGTGTTTGCTTCTCTGCAGAAACATATACCGTGCAACCAGTGGCGGATCCAAGGGGGGGGGGACGGGGCGACGGCGCCCCCCCCCCAAACCAAGTTGACCCCCCTCCCCTCCCTCCTTCTCGGAAGGCAATTTGACATGAGTGGACCCCCTGGTGCACGAGAAAGAATGGAAAAATAGTATACTTACAAATATTCCGCCCCCCCCCCCCCAAAAAAAAAAAACAAAAAAACGGAGTTTTGGATTCGCCCCTGCGTGCAACTCACCGTGTGCGCAGCTAATGAAAAATGCGGCGCATTTTTCATTAGCTAGTGGCTCTTCTCTTCGAAATTTGAAGGCTGCAGTTCTGTCGCACTGCTTAGTCACCACTTTTGGGGTGAGGAAAAAGCCCACTCTCGCAAAGTTTTCGGCTTTTCCTGCGTGTGGTTATAGCACCCTACTACTAAGCAGTTCCACCATCGCTCAAACAAGTACACAGGGCGCTTGACACACGGCGCTTGGCGACAGCAAGAAAATTTAAACTGGTCGCCCCCGAGATTGATTTCTTTCACACATGACCAATGCACGACCGCATACCCAAGTCAGCCAAAGCGTGCACCAGAGCCACGATAAGAAAGAAAGAACAAAAAATAAAAATTAAGAAACGCGACCTCGAAGATGGCGGCTCGACGATGGTGCCCCTGGCAAAATTGAACCTGCAGGCTCAGTGAATACCACCTATACATCACGTTTTATATATAGGGTGTCTGGAGTCACCAGGCTCGATCTAAAATGGACCGTAAAAATCGACGCCTGCACGTAACAATCTAAACTTTTCGTCAAAGGTGCATTTCACAGGACCGTTTTTTTCTTGTAAAATTACAAAGCGTAGCAGCTCCCTTTCTGTAAATTATTTATTTCTGTAAACCATTTATTTTCTTCTTCTTCTTATGGGACGTTAAGCATTGCAAAAGCATACTAATCAGCAAGATATATCTAACCAAAATTTACTAATCATTTTTTAATCGTCGATGGAAAATAAAATTACTATTATTAAATTATTATTATTACAATTAGTGATAATAAACATACGGTTTCGCTGAGAAACTTGCTAAGCATAATTTAAAAAAAAACCTAAAGCATTTTACGGCGTTTAAAAAAACGCTCAGCTTGGACGCATTTCTAGGCTTCGGTTTCTTATCGGAGCGCATTTTTGCACCCGTGGCCCTGCTCCTTGTTGCGGCGCGAAGTAGCGAAGCCAACGCCTCGCCTCCCTCGTAGGATGCAGGGGAAGTATGGCGCACGTGTGTTGCGCGTCTCGGCCACTGGGGAGCAGGACCGCGGGCGCAGAGATAGGGTGCCTGCTCTACAGAGATGCGCTCAGATAAGATAAGAAACCGAAACCTAGAAGCGCGTCCAAAATGAGCGTTTATTACGGAACGCAGTAAAATGCTGCCCTGCCTTATATATTAAAAAGAGTTGATTTAGTGGTTTCCGATGATGCTTAGGCAAGTTTCTCAGTGGAAGCATATATTTTTTTTTCACTAATTAAGTATTAATTACTACATTTTAGTTAATTATCTCGCTAATTAGTATGATTTTGCAATCCTCGACGTCACCAAGGCTGGCAGTTCGTTGCCACAAAGGGTTTCTTTTCATCTAAAGCTGAAACTCCGTGAGAATCTGACGCCAACGGTGGTGATAAAATGAAAAAGTTAGAGCACATGATGTTTCCTGGACAAAAAGATACAGAACAGCCTTTCCACTCTGGTGAAGAAGGAAGACCAGCGAAGCTGTACGCTCGTCCCGTGTGTTTCTTCTTCGTCCTCGTCTGTTTTGCGGGCCTGTTTTCTGACGATGAATTCCCACCAACTCGCCCAACTATCCATTCTTCTATGATAGCGCTAGAGTTCCTGTATAAGCTCTTTACGAACGACCTTGACGACCTTCTAGGACGACCTTGAGGACGACCTCAAGGACGACCTCAAGGGCGACTTCTAGGGACGGCCTCGAGGACGATGCCTCGAGATGATAACAAGGGATCAGGATATTGTGGATGCTTGGGCTAGTTGGTAATTCATGCTTGGATGTAAGTTGTAACAGCGCGGATATACAGTCACACTACTATCTATAATGCCAAGGAAGGCTGACCCACGCTGGTTACCCCCCCCCCCTATTAGAGCGCAGCTATTAGGCGCCCGTTTCCGGCTTGAGCGGCGTCGCCGTCATCGTCGGCGTAACCGCGCGTTGCATTATGGGACGTTTCCCGTAACGACGTCACATGTGATGTCACGTGTGACGTCACGAGGGTCACGAGTGACGTCACGAGGGTCACAAGAGAGGAGGAGGAGGAGGAGCGGGAAAATGCCCCGAGACTTAACGGAAAAAATTTCCCTAAATTTAGTGAAAAAATTTCTCCGATAAATTTAGCAGTAAAAATCCCCCTTAAATTTAACAGGAAAATTTCCCCGTTCAATTTAGCGGAAAAAATTCACCGCTAAATTTCAAGGAAAAATTTCCCGCTTAGCGGAAAAAAGTTCCCGCTAAATTTAGCGGAAAAAATCGTTAAATTTAGCGGAAAACATTTCCGCTAAATTTGGCGGAAATATTTCTCCGCTTAATTTAGCGGAAAAATTTCACCGCTGAAGTTAACGAAAAAATTTCCCGCTAAATTTAGCGGTAAAAATTGCCGGCTAAAATTTAGCGAAAAACTTCCCCGCTAAATTTAGCGGAAAAAAATACCCCGCTAATTTAGCGGGAATTTTTTCCACGATAAATTTGGCGGAATAAATTTCCCGCCAAACTTAGCGGAAATATTTCCCGCTAACTTGTGGGGAAAAGTTCCCCACTAAATTTAGTGGAAAAAATTCCCCATTTAGGGGAAAAGTTTCCGCGATAAATGTAGCGGAAATAATTCTCTGGTAAATTTAGCGGAAAAATTCCCGCTGTTTAGCGGGAAAATTTCCCCGCTAAATTTACCGGGGAATTTACACGCCAAAATTAGCGGGGAATTTTTTCCACAGAATTTAACGGGAAATGTAGCGAAAATTTTCCGTTAAATGGGAGGGGAGCAGGAGAGGAGGGGAGGAGGGACATACCCTGCTCTCCGTACCCTACCCTCCTCCTCCTCAAGAGCTGCGCTCTAATTCGGCATTACAGGGAGTTGTAAACGTCTTTCATTTTTTTTAATTTTTATTTATTTATACTTGTCACGATTAATGGGGAGTTTTCTGTCAACATCCGCGGACGCATTTTTTCCCAGATCCTAGCGCATAACCGCTTTAAAAAAAATTTAGTTTTTGTTCAGGTTTGTGAAAAAACGAGTGAGCTTTTATCCGGTGAACTCTTCTGTCCGGTGAGCTTTTGTCCGGTGAGCTTTTGTCCTGTTCCCTTCGCGAATGATCCGTGGGTAATCCGTGGATATGCGGGGCTCTAGGTGGTACGTGGTCACATGCTTTGTCAAAAAAGAATCCAGCGAATGCGCGCTTCAGAGAAAGGCGGGTTACCATTGGCACACCGCCTCCTGCACCGCCGCGGCAACGTTGACAGTAGGGCAGGTCCCCCAGGGCGTACTTTCGAACGCCCGGCTTTCAGCACGCGCTTCGTGCCTTCCGCCGTGCTTTGGCTGCGCTCGCGAGCTCGAGGTGCACGCACGAGACGCCGAAGCGAATTGTCGAAGGAAGGGAGCTCGCACTGAAGGCGGGAAAAGCTCTTCCCTGCCGTTCTTATCCTAGCAGAGAATAAAGCACGAATCAGTGCGTACGACTGAACGTTTTCCATTTCGACCAAAAAAGTGCACGTTTAGTGGAATTTCTGGAGACTTGGCGAAGAAGGTCAGGTTTAGTCCTGTTTACACGGTAGTCCAGGGGTTATCCAGGATTGTCAAAATAGGGAAGGGGAGGGGTGGTACACATTTCTGGGGTTCTGTGCACTTTAATGGGAAATTGATGCTTTTTCATTTTTTTTTTTCTCATCCAGAGCCGCCCTTTTTTGAGTAACGAGCGTCGTCTGTTGTCTGCGAAGCATACAAATGAAAGGCGACCCAACGTGCGTCCGCCCGTCAAAACAGATTGGCATCGTGCCTTTGCATCGGTTTTCATTGGCTGCGTTTTATGTCCCAAAATCAATACTCAAAAAAAGAATCGTGAAAAAAATTAAAAGAAGCGTAATACGGACCAAGGTAAGTGCTGACGGGCAGTGCCATCCCGAAATGGCGACAGCGGGAGGCAAGGCCATGAAGAAAAGGTTCATTCGACGTTTTTTGACATAAGCCTGTTGAATAATTTCGAAGGCTTCTGTTTTATATTTGCCAAGTTTGACGCATAATCGATGTTCGCTCTCACTCTGGTTTGCAGTCTGTGGTGAAATCGCCATTGACTCCGTAAGTGATGACGTCACAACATGGCGCCTGGGTCCAAACAAACCGTTGCTAGGGGCGTTGCTATGGACTAATGCATGGAGACTCCACATGAGGCTAGATTTTTGCTTACAAGTAAGTAAATAATTTTTTGTAAGCAACCTAACTTCTTGATATCGAATTATGAAGATGTTCTTGTCGTCTCAGTGTCGTATTGCAACGATGAAAGCCATTTCTGAAGTATTGCAGTCCGCTTTGCTTTGGCAGCAGACGACACGATAGATTTGCTGGCCTCTGTTGCAGCGGGCGTCTTCATTGAATTGCGTCGGTAAACGAGCGACAAAAACAAGTGCATCATCATGGCCGTAAAGGCCTCCGCAATGTGCGTTTTTTTTTTTCGGTGAAGAACCCAGCTTAGTTACGAGGGGTGAAAATGGAGTAAAATCAAACCACGTCATGCAGATCGACGACCTGAAGTGCATTACCGGCGTTATGCAGGCCAGCATGAGAAATAAATCGTACGCCGTCGAGGTAAGTCGGTTGTTGTTATTATTATTGTGGTGGTCAGGTTATTAAAGAATTGCATGTCTATCGCGATTTCGCAGTATTTTGCTTTTTTTTCCCCTTGGTATACATTAAATTTTGTGGATGCGCTCTTTTGGTGAAGATTCCCATCGACCCCATGATGCGAGTACAATCTGTAATAAACTCACCTTATGTTTTTTATCCAGTTCTTTCGCGCTTTGGGGTCTTGCGGAAATCTGAAGAAACTGCAAGAATCTCTCTCCACGCGATGGTTACAACCAGGTATACGAAGCACCCTCGCATAGCGCGAGTCCGCAAACAAAATTTGGGATCTCAACCGTTCACCTGAAGTGCTTTTCTCGCGGGTGCAATGCGATCTTTTAGCAGACTATCATCTCGATCGACGCCCGGACTTTCGATAAACCATATTTTGCATCGCACCCCACTATGAAATCTTAAAAGTGTATGAAACTCATTATATTTCAAACAAATGCGATGTCAGAATATCGTCTTTATTCACACGATGCAAACGACGGCCCCACTTGGCCGGCCGGCGTGCGGCAGACGGCATACTTCTAGCATTCGTCGTCTGCTGCAGGCATCTTGAGGACCGGAAGTTGCAGTCGTAAATATTTCAGAAACGAGCGATTACCGGCACACTTCTGTCGAAGCATATATGACATTCAAGCTTTCTACATCTGTGATTTTTAGAACTTTAAATCCTACTCCTGATTTTTGAGCGGTCGGGTTTTCGTAGCGAAACGGAGCCACATGTATTCGTCCATAACAACGACCCTAGCAACGGTTTGTTTGGACCCATGACGTCACACTTACGGAGTCAATTGTATCGTACACGTGGTGACAAACACTCTTGTAGCGCCGTCTCCAAATGTTCACAGAACGACGCCCTTTGGCATAATGGTACACGAAGGTCCCTTTTCCTGCTGTAGTTGGAGACAGGTTAAGAGTTCAGGGGAGGCTCCTCTCACCTCTTTCCACTTTAGGAGAGTGAATGCTGGAGAGGAGGCGACCTCCTCTCCAGCGTTAGCTCTGCCGAAGGGGAACAAAGGTAGGAGTCGACTATAGTCCCTTCCTCTCGACTGCTGCGCACCAGGGTGGGGAAAAAACAGCAATATTTAATTTGAAAGAACTAAAACAAATAATATTTATTTTATTTTATTCTGATACATTCATTTAAACCACCGTAGCTTGGAAAAAATTATTTATCACTAGATCTAATTTTGAAGATGGCAGAAGATAGCACTTTAGTTAATAACCTTTCTGGTGTAAATCCAGCCATACTAGAACGAAAAACAGCTTGCATTTTTAGGGAGCGACAAAAGAAAAAGCGTGTAATATCATTTTTTTACATCTTAATTTGCTTATTGTAATATAACACTGACTTTTCTACGTGCCAAAGCAATAAAGGGCATCTCGAAAATCAAGAGAGACGTCAAGAACTACGTACTCAACACTGGACCAGTAGAGTACTTACCTGTGCATGTAGACGATCAAAATGAAGTGAAAGCCAAGTACCGAGTGGAGGTTTGCAATACATATGTATACATTCGTTTTATTTGCTCTGTTCGTGTAGGGGGCAAAGGTAATTTTGTTGTAGCGTTCAAAACTCATATCTGCTTGGTCGAAAACTTTTAAAATGGAGAAAAAAAGTAAGAAAACTTTAATCGCCCGATTAATTCAGCACAATAATAAAAAGACATCAAAGAACTTTTACTGTTTTACGCGTTTTAAGCGCTCTTAAATGGGGTCATTTTAGTGGCACATAAATCTCGCAGGTTATAAATATTAGCGTTATTGGAATGTTTACGCTCCTCGAACAAGCCCTACGTTCTATTCAGTTGTTATTCTATCATGGGAAATAAGCGCCAAGGGAACACGGACAAAGAGTAGAATAACAACGACACAGGGCGCCCTTGTGTGGAACACAGGGTTGTTATTCTACTCTTTGTCCGTGTTCCTTTGGCGCTTATTTCCCATGATGTACCAACTGGCCCATCTAAGCATTTTATTGTTATTCTAGGTTAGAATCGTTGCTTGTCTTTAAGCTTGCTGTTAAGCATTGCTCACTGATCGGGAAAATACAGTAACTAAAGCAATTACACTTTTATAATGGTAATAAAGTTACCTACTATATTCGCTACGGCCCAGAAGCACAGCAGAAGTGGACTGGATTGCTGTCTGCTTCACTTTGAAACCGGAAGTCCCTAGACACTATAGCGCCAGTTGAACTGAGTTGAACCTGTGAGTTGAACCTCTAGTGTGCATTATATTAACTCTATGCAGAAGAAGCTTTGATCGTTTCTTCTGCTCCCTTTTCTACAAGAACCTGAAAAAAGTAGCCGTCAGAATCCTGTCCACTTGAACTGTCAGTCAAATTCAAAACTCCAAAGGGACGCGTTGCGTTGATATGAGAGTGCCGTGTCGCTGTTGACATATCTTTATTTATTTTCGTAACAGAAAATAGTGGTTGTTGCAGGCGAAATCGTTGGTGAATTTTTTGAAGTTTCTGGCATCACGAGATGAAGGCAGGGATGCGGTTCCAAACGTATGGTGTCCTCGGTATAAATATATTGTATATAGTAGTTTGTACAACATCTGGGGAGCGCCCTTTTCGGAGGTGCAGTGGAGGTCGACGGGGTGTATCACTAGGGCGCGTGTTAACCCAGCCGACCCCTCGTCCACGCCGCTTCGCGGCGACAGTCTGCGGCGGCAGATAGAAGGCGACACGATGAGCGCGGCTGACGATAGATATCTGGCGGTAAACAAAAGGTTAGTTTTGGCGGCGAATACAATACCCAAAACCGGGTGGAGCGCTAAAAGCGTCGAGGCTGGTTCACACGGCAAATCGGTGGCCGAGTGGTCTAGCGCGCACCACCTCGGAGCACGTGGAGCGAAAGCTCGCGTTGCAGAACCCAGGATCCTGGGTTCAATCCCCACCCCCACCCCTTTCGATCTGGATGAGCACCGTACCGGCGTGCGGTCGTGTATCACTACTGCGTGGTGCACGTTAAAGACCCCAGGCTAGCAGTTATACTGCACTGTCGAAATTGCTCATCTACAGCTGGGAACTCGTCGCCCGTTGAGGCAGACCAAGTTCTAGGCTGTATAAACTATACACACAACACAACCCCCGGTTCACACTATAGGCTCGCTCGATTTACCTGTACCTCCTGCACCGGTGCTGAAAAGTCTAGGCGGTGTACTTCCCGTCGTATCTCAATACGCATACCGGAAGCACACTGCATACTTTTCTGCACCGGTGCGGAAGATTCAGGCAACTCGAACCCGACTACGACCGAGTCCGACAGAACCGGTTTTTAAGCCTCCTACGACCGCGCCGCAGCAGCAGCAATGGCGGTTGTCAGCGGCTTAATTCCCCGTTGCCATAGCAACCCGCGTCGCAAGCCGTTGCAGTCGTACGCGGTCGTACTCACGCAAGTGTGTTAAATAACCTTTAATCCGCGTGTAGCAGCACAACACGAAGATAATGGCATCGGTTCCCAATAAGCCAAGCAAGCCAGTTAGCCAGCAAGCAAATCTCTCGAGGCGGCATCTCTACGCGTATCTCGGAGGCGGCATCTGTGTACGCGTGAAACACTGGCCGGCGGGGCGCGCATTTGTGACGTGCCTCAAAAAACGCCAATCAGGCGCCCTGAATGATTGGCCAGCGGTGCGGAACTGGGCCAATTGCAGCAGGCGGCGATATCATGGTCTCTTGGTCCCGCTTGGTCCTGCCGGTGTACGTTAGGGCAGTCCCAGCCTAAATCGATGATCGGTGCGAGCTGATACATACTGAATCGGATATGCCATATCCGATTCAGTGTCAGCTTGCACCCAGCGGCGTGGACTTTCCATTTTCCCAGGGGGCGGGCAGGCTGAGAAGTTCTCCGGGAGGGGGGGCATAAAGGCAACGTGGGCGTTATTTTGTTTACATACCACTCAGAAGCTCGTTACGTGGCACGTAAACAGCGTCTCGGTAAGGATCGCGGCCCGGGCCCGAAGGGGGGGGGCGCTGCCCCCTCCCCTTCGGATTTCACCAGGGGGGGCACGAGCCCCGATGCCCCCCCCCCCCCCCCGAAGTCTACGCCTATGCTCGCACCGATCATCGGTACATTTTATCGTCAACGGCTTTTCGTTCCAAGAAACACTCGACCCCAGGGGCAACAAACCGTTTTCGAGCCCAGTCACTGGGTTTGAGGCTAGACTCTCACCGGCGTCCCTGCTAACCCTAACCGAGTGGACTGTGATTTCGATAGGCGCAGCCTGCGTAGGCGCAGTTTCAAACACTGCTGGCGGCTAAATTCTCGTCTTTTCCCGCTGTATTTTGTGTTTCATGGTGTATGTATTTTCCCGAGGACATTAAAAAAGCATTGTACCACAATTAAAAAAAAACAAAAAAAAATGTAAACTATTTTTGTTGGGTACGCGCGCGACAGAACGAATGCGACTGAAATGTTAGTTGTCGTTTTTTTTACGATAAGTTTTGACGGCGCCGCTCGATTAGCCGCGTGTCAAACGACAAAGCGCTTAGCTGTCGAAAATAATTTACAACAGAAGATAGCCGAAAGGCATGCATTTTTCACGCTCACAAATAACGTGTTTACCGATGGACAGGACACGGACATACAATTTAGCAAGTGTTAACATTCGAACAATATATTGTACGTACCACACGATGCAGCGTTATCTGAAAATAATTTATTTGAGAAAGATCTCAAATAACACAGTCACAGTCGACGACAGTCACATCTTGACGATCGGACGGAATCCAAGATGACTTCGTTTTGGGGCACGTTTTGGGGAGAGCTTCTTTTTTCACACCAGCACCAAGGCAAAGGAACGGGCGCGACTGACTCCAACCCGAACAACTATTTTTGGCTATGACTGAGAAGGACTCTACGCGGATTATCTCTGGGAGGGGGAAAACAGTTGTCATTGTTCGCAAAATCGCGTCGAGGGCCGTTCGACGTCCTTCCCCTCCTTCGTTTCCCGTGAATGTCGAGCAGAAACGCTTGAATGGCAGGCACTTACCAGCCCTATTTCTCACAGTGGAAGATAACACAGAAAGGGTACGCAGCATGCATCAGAAAAATTAAGTGGAAACTTTCAAGAGGGGCCAGAAAACGTCGAATGCAAAACCGCAAAACATAGGTAGAGAATCGCGCTGAGCGGGTTTTCACAGTCCAAGAGAGTGGCAGAAAATTTCTAGCTGATAGAGGGCGCGAGAGTCGCACCAGCCGCATCAGCATCAGCATCATGGCGACGGCTAGGAGAGCTTTCTGAAAGGTCCTGCGCGGATGACAGTTCGATCATCCGCATCCGATCCTCATCCGCCGACTTCGTATCCGCATCCGAACCGCATCCGCAATGTTCTTAAATATTATTATGCGCATCCGACCCGCATCCGCAGTCCTTGTATCCGCATCCGAACCGCATCCACAAAATTCGGAATCGCACCCGACCCTCTGTAAAGCACGAATAAAAAATGAAAGTCGCTTACAACCCCTGTAACACCGACTTAGAGCGCAGCTCTTGAGCAGGAGGATGGAAGGGTACTGAGGGGAGGGTATACCCCTCTTTCCTCCTCCCCACCTCCTCATCCTGCCTGCTACTCCGCCACGGGGTCACGTGACCTCAGGGAAGTCACGTGACCTCATGGGTGTCACGTGACCTCACGGGGGTCACGTGACCTCATGACATCATCAGTGACGTCACGCGTACCATAATGCACCGCGCGGTTACGCCGACGGCGACGGCGACGCCCCTCGCCGGAAACGGGCGCCTAAAAGCTGCGCTCTAAAAAATAAAAATAAAAATATCTGGATGGCAACTCTTCGTGTGAGAATACGGCGAAAGTCATTTTATCGTATTCTGTTTTATTAGTGTTTATAAAATAAGCTATCATCCTTCCAGAGACAGTTCACATCGCTGGAAAGATCATCGAAGTTATTCTATCGTCTTGGGAATCCGTGACACTGACAATCTACCCAGAAAATGCGATCAAAAGATAGATTTTTTTGTGCTTTGTGAAACCCGTTTCGTGCAGACGCATATTTTATGAACATGAAAATTAACGAAGGACAGACTAATAACATTGAGTCATTTTATTTAGGCTCAACAGTAAATAAAGTGGAGAGGGAAGTCGCTCACTCATCGCAGCAAAGTGCTCGTGTATATGGGGTTGGGCGGGAATACACCACTGGGAAAATATCACACCATTCAATAATGGAAAACCTACTTACGGTTTAAGTTTTAAACATGAATCCTCAACTGCATGCCCTGATCCATATACTTTAATAAAACAACTCAGTGCCAACTTTCGAGAAAAGGAAAACGCACACACACGCAACGTTTCACTGGTCAAGGTTTCTCTGCAGAAGAAACAGAATTTCGTCAACATAGACGAATTCAGACTGGTTCGCCTCTCTTAAATTAATACCCACAACTGAGAAGTCTCTCCGTTGGTGCACTTGATGCTGGGATGGCATGCACTAACTGAACTGCACTACAAGAATGAGGTACAGAAACTCGTGCAGGCGCAACTTCCACCACTCCAGAGGAGTCTCCTCGATTTATTTGTAGGCGAAGAAGCCACTTGCAGGCTTCCACTTTCTTATGGCTGGTTTTTTTATGGTTTTGGGTTTTCAGTGCCCAAAGAACGTTTTCCGCTCTCTCCTGCAATACAAGAATACGCTTTTCCCGGGACAACGGATGCTCCTGCATTCTCCACCTTTTCTAGGGACAGCATTTTTGGCAAGATACAACGTTCAAAAGCGATCTTTGGTGAAAATAAAATATTTCTTGACGTAAAGAAGAATTTTCTCCTCGATTGGCACCTTTTATCTAAGAGAGTAGTTGGCTCCCGCAATGCATTCAATGATCCACTTCATAACATTATGCAGTACACATTGTAGGGTTCGATGTTACTGCTCACCCGAAAGAAGGACCAACGAAGGCAGAACTCAAAACACACACCTTTGCTTTATGCTTGCGGTGGACGACCTGGCAGCCCGAGCCTCGAATGTGGCACGCGCGCACGTTGCGCGCCGGGCGCCGAGCGCGAGTTCCTTGGCGCAGTAATGGGCCGCAAAGCCCATTACTGGTCCCGACCAGGGTCGCTAAACTCGTCAGACACAACTTTCTTTGTGTTATGACATAGCGGGGGGAGGAGCCGAAAGATTGCAGCGAAGTTTTCTTTTCTCACAAACCCGCAGATCCGTTTATCGTCGTGACGTTTTACTTTCAAGGGGCGAAAAATCCCTAGCACTCCCTAGGCGCCGAACAAGAGCAGCACGAGAGAGTGCGCGGAGACGACCGTGGTTCATACGTGTGACGTCACGAGAAAGATTATCAGCTGCGACCTTGATGGCCTCTTAAAAGCACAGCGGAGGCTTGGGTAATTGCATTCTAAAATCAACACCGTCAAAGTTGATAGTCTGATATCGTCCTTAATTCCGCCGATAAAGCAGAATTAACTAAAAAAAACGTCCCTGTCGTCCCTTTTATTTATCTCGGCCTTTTGAATTTGATCAGAGAGTAGCCCGACGTGGCTAGGTCACAACCAGCCGAGTAGCATTGTCCACTTTTGGACGGATTTCGCTTCCGGGCAGTTGTCCCCCATCAGCGGGAGATTTTTTATGATAGATTTTCAAAGATTAGCCAAACTGGGATTAATTCTGCGTTTATCAACTGAAATAAGAGTAATGTCAGTTTGTCAATATTGACGGTGATGTTTTAAAGAACGCGAGGACTCCAAGCTTTCATCGTACACAACCAAACTTTTCAACGTCGACTCGAACACGCACCATCAAATTTGTCGTTCACAACTGATCATCCTGACCCTGACGTCAAAGGTATGAACTATAAAAGGACGTCACTGAACGCGCCTGCACACAACAAGCCCTGGCACGAGCGTCTCGATTGAAAGTCTGTCATGGCCGCTCGTAAGTTCATGGAACGCGCACCGTTTTAATTCCAAAATCTCTAGAACCATAATTTCGAAAATTGCACGCTGTGCTGTTCCTCGTCATCGCTCAGTTGGAACGCCTCTAGGCAGGGTCGTCGAAACAGAAGAACGGGGAGGGGGGCGTTTCACCCCCCCCCCCCCAAAGTGGCGTCGAAAAAGGGGGCGCAAAGGGCATAAGGGTGTAAGGGGGGTGGGGATATCGCCCCAGCCCCGGACTATAGCATTTCAAAGAGTTATAATTTAAAAAAATGACAGACGTTTACAGTTCTCTGTAACGTCGAATTAAAGCGCAGCTCTTGAGGAGGAGGAGGGGAGGCTACGGAGGGGAGGGTATGCCCCTCCACTCCCTCCTCCTATCCTGCTCCCCTCTCATTTAGCGGGGAAACCTCATTGGTGTTAAAATCACGTGACGTCAATTTCCCCTCTGAATTTACTGAAAAAACGTCCCATAATGCAACGCGCGCGCGGTTACGCCGACGGCGACGCCGCTCAAGCTCGAAACGGGTGCATAAGAGTTGCGCTCTAAAAATTCGGGGGAAGGGATATCCCCCTTCTTCACTACTATCACCCCCCCCCCCTCTTTCTCTCTCTCTCTCTCCCGAACAATTTCTACGGCCCTTCCTGACCCCTATTTGAGTGTGTGTTTGTGTTGGTTATACCTTTTTTCCCCCTTTCCACGGCTTTTTCTCGTCATTTCCCCTCGCCCCCTCACCTCTCAGACATTACCGACGTCTCTATACACAACGCCTGTGGGTGACCCCGGTGGCGTTGTTGACAGTGTCGGAAGATGAGCTCTAAAACAGCATACACCGCGCACGGCTCCAGAATATCACAAAGTTCAATCTTCGCCTCGATTCCGAAGCGAAGATTTTGGCCTCAAATAACTCCTTCGCAAAGTTGTGAAACGTCACTTTGACGTCAGCAATAACTTCCACAAACGACAATCTTGCGACGAGAAAGTTCAGAGTATTTACAGCCCGCCTAGGTACAATTTACGTTTCATTGGCTCGAAGGCAGCGTAGGGATGTAGGGACACGAAGGCGTGACGTTATCAGTGCAGCCGTTCAATCGGCTGGCCCCACGGTGCTGCTCGCGCGCGCTCCGATGAAGCTCGCTACAACTTTGTGCCTAACATTCTCGCTGGAATTTGAGCACCGAGAGAGCTTGGGTGATTGACATCTCGTCCCGCGTGACGCCAACGTCGCGAGAGTCCAATCAGCACGCTCTGCGAACTTCGTGCCCAACTTTGTGTTTGACGAGTTTAGCGACCCAGTAATGGGCGCAGTTATGGGCCCCTTCCGCTACCGATTCCCCCTGAAACGTCTTTAATTTTTCTAGATGCCAGCATCATTGACATTCATTCTAGCTTGCAGGTATTCTTACCTTTTCTCGACACGAAGCAGGTTTTAATTTCGGCGCAGGGGTGAGTGAACGACCAACTCGGCACTCAGTTCCTTGACTAGCGCTGACGCAGTATCTTTGCGCTATTTAACAATGCGCTGCATCTGTGAACCGGCCTCTACTGCGGGCCAATCTGAAGCCACAGACACGAGCATGTTATCTTGAACGACACCTGCACTCGCTCAAAGCGCTTTTAATGCTTTAGCATTGGAACGCTCTTTCTGACGAAAACCCGGCGGTGTTTTTCGTTTGTCAGCGACGGACAGAGAGGGACAAGGAAGGGAGAGGGTGACGCGTGCGACGCTCCCATTGGTCCGAAGCGCTGACGTCAGCACGCGTCAACCTCTCCTTTCTCCCAGGCGCTGACAAACTGACAGACACCGCCGGGTTTTCGTCAAAACGAGCCCTTTCGTTTTCGTCGAAGTCACGCGCACAGCTGGCGCGGAGCCAGAGAAAAGGAGGCGCCGTGCAGCACCCCCTAGATAACGAAACCTTAGTGCTGAATGAGATCGCGTTATCAGAGACGGCCAACACTGGACACAAATTGAAACGAGTGCTGCGTCAGCACTCGGCTTCGAGTCAAGTTTGAACTTTGAGTCGAACGTTGACGCAATCGTCGTGTCCAAGCTGTGCCCAGAGTTGGCCTTTTTGACGACGACATCTAGTTCAGCACTACGGCTTTGTTATCTTTGTAGTAGCGTTAGCTACACTGGCCGAGGTTGAGCAGTTTCGCGTGGCTCTCATAATGAGCAGTACTCCATGCTGCGCAAGCGCGAGGAGCAGTGACGTCACACGGCGCACAGCTGGCGGGGCGGAGCCGCCGTTGCCGCGGGCTCCTCTGCCGCACCGCGCGCCTCGCCAATCTGCGCAAGCGCGAGGAGCAGTGACGTCACACGGCGCACCGCTGGCGTGCCGGAGCCGCCGCCGCCGCGGGCTCCGCCGCCATTGCGCGCGCCTCGCCGGTCTTCGCATTCCAGAGGAGTGACGTCATAGCCGCGGCAGACGCACTGGCGCCGCCGCGTGCCCAGCCGTGTGCCTCCGTTGCGCAGCAGCCAAGTCTGCGACGCTGCACCGGAGCCGCTTGATAGCGCCTTCATTTTGTGCGCGTAAGCTCACGCTACGTATATCCTGGGCATAGCCGAGCTAAGCCACCGCAATTTTTTTATGCTTTGTTATAGGAGGTGCTGCGACGCGGCGCGGTGGAATGCGGGCGTGCACAGTTGCCGCTCTGCTGTCACCGGTTGTTCTTCGCTCTGGGTTTCCGTAGTAGCGGTGCCTTGGCTGTAATGTGTGTGTAGTCAAAACGATGGATGCGGTTCCTCCACGAGTGATATGGATGTGGTTCCTTCCACAAGTGGTATGGATGTGGTTCTTTCCACGAGTGATATGGATGGCTGTATCCAAGGGCGTCGACGTACTCTGACGGGCAGAGTACACATTAAGGGGTGAAAAAACTACAGAAAGATCCATTGGATGATTCTTAGGAAATCCTGTTAGGATGACCTTTGGGAAACGCCACACACGTGCTCCTTTGGGAAACGCTAATACTGACTCCGTAACGAAGGCCAAAAAGAGGCACCAAAAATAGAGGAAGCAAACGAGAAAGCTAAAAGAGATAAGGGGTCCGAGCTAGCGTTTCCAAAAGGGGGACGTGTGAGGCGTTTTCAAGGGTCATGCTAACGCATTCCCTAAGGATCCACCCATTGATCTTGTATGTTTTCCTTGACAATTGCTTAATGCGTCATTGGACACCCACTTTATGTCCCACGGGAAAACGATTTTGTTTTTATTTTCGGCAACTAGGTGCTCGAAATAAACATTTAAGACTCATAAGGAACAGGTATTAGATTTTGTGGAGTTGTGTTTTTTCCTTCATCGTATTTTCTCTCCCATCGGGGTTTACCGTGTCAGTCTCTTGTTTTTGTTTCGAAGCGCGTGTTCTTATGAAGAGCACTTATGAGGCTGAAACACCCGCTCGTGGCACATGCCTTACACTTTTCCACAACAATGGTTGGCGGTAAGTTGTTAAACCATGCTTTTATCAAGGGGCTTTGCGGACCCCTGGATGCGTTTGGGTTTGTCTTGCAAGTAACGTCAAACTCGCCAGTGCAAGAGACCCGTGTCTCGAGCGGCCATTAGAAGCCAATGGCGGCGCAGCACTGAAATGAGCGGCCTTGGAAGCGAATGGCGTCGGAACACCCACTCGTGGCACATGTCTTGTGCGTTTTCACAACAATGGTTGGCGGTACTTGTAAAAACACGCTTTTATCAAGGGGGTTTTACGGACCTCTGGATGTGTTCGCGTTTGTCTCGCAAGTAGTCTCCAACTCGGCAGTGCACGAGGCCCATGTCTCAAACGGCCCTTGGAAGTGAATGGCGTCGGAACA
Organism: Ixodes ricinus; assembly: GCA_037355805.1. NCBI lineage: Eukaryota > Metazoa > Arthropoda > Arachnida > Ixodida > Ixodidae > Ixodes > Ixodes ricinus. The sequence continues at coordinate 85,329 of JAZHYW010003120.1, forward strand.
CCCGCTCGTTACACATGCCTTCGGCTTTTCCACAACAATGGTTGGCGGTATTTGTAAAAACACGCTTTTATCAAGGGACTTTAGGGACCCTGTTTGTGTTTGCGTTTGTCTTGCAAGTATTGGCGACGTGAGCGATCGAAAGTGTCGCTGTGGTCGGCCCACCACGATTGGCCGAATGCTGACTATGACGTCAGCAAAGAATGTCTCATCGACGGAAATAAGAGGAATGTAAGAACTTCAATTTTGACGGTGTTGGCAGTGTTGCTTTGAGACCGCTATGATTTCAGGCTTCAGAATGCTCATTACAAACACCATCGAGCTTGTTGTTCACAAGGTAATGACGTCACGAAAGGTAACCGAACGAGGGCGCCACCGAAACATCTCGCCGCTAATAGCATCAAACTCGCCAGTGCACGAGGTCCGTGTCTCGAGCGGCTTTGGAAGCAAATGGCGTCGGAACACCCTCTCATGGCACGTGTCTTGCGCGTTTCCACAACAATGGTTGGCGGTACTTGTTAAAACACGTTTTTGTCAAGGGGCTTTACGGACCTCCGGATGTGTTTGCGTTTGTCTTGCAAGTAGCGTCAAACTCGCCAGTGCACGAGGTTCAGTGTCTCGAGCGGCCATTGGAAGCCAACGGCGGCGCAGCGCTGAAATGAGCGGCCTGGAAGCGAATGGCGTCGGAACACCCACTCGTGGCACATGTCTTGTGCGTTTTCACAACAATGGTTGGTGGTACTTGTAAAAACACGCTTTTATCAAGGGGGTTTTACGGACCTCTGGATGTGTTTGCGTTTGTCTTGCAAGTAGCGTCAAACTCGCCAGTGCACGAGGTCCGTGTCTCGAGCGGCCATTGGAAGCCAATGGCGGCGCAGCACTGAAATGAGCGGCCTTGGAAGCAAATGGCGTCGGAATACCCGCTCGTGGCACATGTCTTGTGCGTTTTCACAACAATGGTTGGCGGTACTTGTAAAAACACGCTTTTATCAAGGGGTTTTACGGACCTCTGGATGTGTTTGCGTTGGTCTCGCAAGTAGTCTCCAACTCGCGCAGTGCACGAGGTCCGTGTCTCGAACGGCCGCTTGGAAGCGAATGGCGTCGGAACACCCGCTCGTTGCACATGCCTTCGGCTTTTCCACAACACTGCGTTGGCGGTATTTGTAAAAACACGCTTTATCAAGGGACTTTACGGACCCCTGTTTGTGTTTGCGTTTGTTCTTGCAAGTAGCGTCAAACTCGCCAGTGCACGAGGTCCGTGTCTCGAGCGGCCGTTGGAAGCCAATGGCGTCGGAACACCCTCTCATGGCACATGTCTTGCGCGTTTCCACAACAATGGTTGGCGGTACTTGTTAAAACGCGTTTTTGTCAGGGGCTTTAACGGGGCCTCTGGATGTGTTTTCGTTTGTCTTGCGAAGCGTCAAGCTCGACTAGTGCACGAGGTCCGTGTCTCGAGGCGGCCGTTGGAAGCCAATGGCGGCGCAGCACTGAAATGAAAGGCCTTGGAAGCAAAGGAATACCCGCTCGAGGCACATGTCTTGCGCGTTTCCACAGCAATGGTTGGCGGTGCTTGTAAAACACGCTTTATCAATGGAGCTTTACGGACCTCTGTATGTGTTTGCGTTTGTCTTGCAAGTGGCGTCAAACTCGCCAGTGCACGAGGTCCGTGTCTCGAGCGGCCGTTGGAAGCCAATGGCGGCGCAGCACTGAAATGTGACGGCCTTGGAAGCAAATCGGAATACCCACTCAGTGGCACATGTCTTGTGCGTTTTCACAACAATGGTTGGCGGTACTTGTAAGAACACGCTCTTATCAAGGGGGTTTTACGGACCTCTGGATGTGTTTGCGTTGGTCTGCAAGTAGTCTCCAACTCGGCAGTGCACGAGGTCCGTGTCTCGAACGGCCCGCGGAAGCGAATGGCGTCGGAACACCTGCTCGTTACACATGCCTTCGGCTTTTCCGCTAGCAATGGTTGGCGGTATTTGTAAAAACACGCTTTATCAAGGGACTCTACGGACCGCTGTTTAGTGTTTGCGTTTGTCTTGCAAGTAGCATCAAACTCGCCAATGCACGAGGCCCGTGTCTCGAGCGGCTTTGGAAGCAAATGGCGTCGGAACACCCTCTCATGGCACATGTCTTGCGCGTTTCCACAACAATGGTTGGCGGTACTTGTTAAAAATACATTTTTGTCAGTGGTTTACGGACCTCTGGATGTGTTGCGTTTGTCTCGCAAGTAGCGTCGAACTCGCTAGTGCACGAGTCCCGTGTCTCGAGCGGCCGTTGCGAGGCCAATGGCGGCGCAGCACTGAAATGAAAGGCCTGAAGCAAATGGCATAGGGAATACCTGCTCGAGGCACATGTCTTGCGCGTTTCCACAACAATGGTTGGCGGTACTTGTAAAACACGCTTTTATCAATGGGCTTTACGGACCTCTGTATGTGTTTGCGTTTGTCTTGCAAGTAGCGTCAAACTCGCCAGTGCACGAGGTCCGTGTCTCGAGCGGCCGTTGGAAGCCACGGCGGCGCAGCACTGAAATGAGCGGCCTTGGAAGCAAATGGCATCGGAATACCCACTCGTGGCACATGTCTTGTGCGTTTTCACAACAATGGTTGGCGGCAGTGGCGTCACAAGGGGGGGGCGGGGGGGCGGACCGCCCCGGGTGCAGCGCTCAGGGGGTGTCACGGCGGGCCACGAGAGGGGGGGGGGGGGAGCCGCGGCGGGCCGCGCGGAGGAGCGGGGGGGGGGGTGTCGCGGCGGGCTACCGCCCCGGGTGTCGCTGACCCTCGTGACGCCACTGGTTGGCGGTACTTGTAGAAACACGCTTATCAAGGGGGTTTTATGACCTCTTGATGTTTTGCGTTTGTCTCGCAAGTAGTCTCCAACTCGGCAGTGCACGAGGTCCGTGTCTCGGACGGCCCTTGGAAGCGAATGGCGTCGGAACACCCGCTCGTTACACATGCCTTCGGCTTTTCCACAACAATGGTTGGCGGTATTTGTAAAACACGCTTTATCAAGGGACTTTACGGACTGCTGTTTGTGTTTGCGTTTGTCTTGCAAGTAGCATCAAACTCGCCAATGCCCGAGGCCCGCGTCTCGAGCGGCTTTGGAAGCAATGGCGTCGGAACACCCTCTCATGGCACATGTCTTGCGCGTTTCCACACCAATGGTTGGCGGTACTTGTTAAAACACGTTTTTGTCAAGGGGCTTTACGGACCTCTGGATGTGTTTGCGTTTGTCTTGCAAGTGAGCGTCAAACTCGCCAGTGCACGAGGTCCGTGTCTCGAGCGGCCATTGAAGCCAATGGCGGCGCAGCACTGAAATGAGCGGCCTTGGAAGCAAATGGCGTCGGAACACCCTCTCATGGCACATGTCTTGCGCGTTTCCACAACAATGGTTGGCGGTACTTGTTAAAACACGTTTTTGTCAAGGGGCTTTACTGGACCTTCTGCATGTGTTTGCGTTTACATCATGCACAGGTAGCGTCAAACTCGCCAGTGCACGAGGTCCGTGTCTCGAGCGGCCGTTGGAAGCCAACATGGCGGCGCAGCACTGAAATGAGCGGCCTTGGAAGCAAATGGAATACCCGCTCGAGGCACATGTCTTGCGCGTTTCCACAACAATGGTTGGCGGTACTTGTAAAACACGCTTTTATCAATGGGCTTTACGGACCTCTGTATGTGTTTGCGTTTGTCTTGCAAGTAGCGTCAAACTCGCCAGTGCACGAGGTCCGTGTCCTCGAGCGGCCGTTGGAAGCCAATGGCGGCGCAGCACTGGAAATGAGCGGCCTGGCAAGCATTCGGGGCCACCTTAGGGAGCCACCTATAGCCGTGACAAACTTAGACCCAACTTGTCACGGCAAATTTTGGGGCCACCTAAAATTGCCAGCCCGTTTGCCGTCCCTTTTTAGGTGGCCCCAAAATTTGCCGTGACAAGTTGACCTTGCCGGCCCGTTTTTTAGCTGGCCCGTTTTCTAGCTGGCCCGGTCTTTTAGCGGGCCCGTTTTCTAGCTGGCCCGTTTTTTAGCGGGCCCAGTTCTCTAGCGGGCCCGTTTTCAGCGGGCTCCGCATTCTAGCGGGCCCGTATCCTAGGTGGGGCCAGTTTTCTGCTGGCTATAAAAATGTCCCGTCGTGCACTTCCCCGCAGAGTATATATGGGAGGGTCCAGGACGGTGGATCCATAAAGAAAGGCAGGCGAATGAGAGGTACAAAGAAAATTTCACCGTAAAATCGAAGCTGTGACGTGGCACTGTGCCCGACGTCTTCTTGTAAGAAGTCACGTCGCAACTGTATTTTTGAGCAGCAAAATATATTGAAAAATCATTACCAAGCTCAATTTGTATAATTTAGCGATTGGCTTCTCGAGTGCTCTAGGGAAAAGTAGATGGCACAGGAATCGTTTACAAGGGCTAGGCCGATGAATTCTGTACATTTAAAAGAACAGTGGGTCCGCGGGTAAACAATCCTTTTTATTTTTTTTAAATAGATGCACAGCGTAAGATACAGGGGGTGCTCTAGCTGTAATAAATACCACTTTCAAACAATAAAATAAAAAAGTATATGAAAACTCTGTATCACTTGCTGAGACATCGGTGGAAGCATGGATGGCTGTTGGGCTTGCACTTGACACACTTGGTGAACCAGGGACCCGCCATAGTTGCAGGTGCGCTCTCCGAGCCAAGTGTGTTAGCAGTTCGCTCGGGAAGATTCATGCCATAAAGACGGCCTCCGCGGCACGTCCGAAGGCCAGCTGCCTCCTGTCGTCAAGCGCACGATGCCGCTGCGATTAAGAATTTTCATTATTTTATTATAAGAAAATAGCGGGAGAGAGAACAGGTCTTGTATCCCTAATTCACGTTTTAAAATTTAGCAAACAGCAGATTTTTTAGAAAGTAGCTTGCTGGACTGTTGGAGTCTATTCAGATGCTGAGTCATCGGCCACAAACAGCGGCCGCTAACTCAACGTCCATTCGTAAATTCTGCAGAAAAAACAAAACATAGGCAAAACAAATTTGCCCATTAGATAAACCGCATTTGCTTTCGGCGGCCATGCTTTGTGTGTAGTTACTCGACATTTAAAAGCTGCCTGACGTCATATGAATGGACCCTGTAGCTCTGGCGGCAGTTTGAAGAGGGGAACAAACAGTGCAAATTTTGGCGCAACCAGGAAGGAGGTAGGTAGGAGGCTGTCCACTTGCCAGGATCTACAGGTCCATGGCTATACCATGCAGGCTGCGTCATAGTAGCACCGGCTAACTCATTGGCTCAAAACTAGTCGTCGCACATAAAAAGCTAATTTTGTTTATTATGAAAATTCTTAAAATTTGCACGTTCGGATAATTATGGTGTCAAAGATTTTGAATAATTAACTTTCTGTAATTACTAAATTTAGAAGTATGGTCAGGCCGTAGGTAAAGACCCTGCATAAACTGCGTCAAATATTGCAGAAAAGATAGCTTGACATTTTTTCAAAAAATATTGTTTACTACAATACATTTCTTAAATTCAGTTAGCCTAATAAAAAGCTTGTATCTTAGAGTGTCACCAAAACGTTATGGTATTCAGTAGCTTAAGATGTAAAGAAATGCGGAGGATCCAGGCATGCTGCCTCCCGATAGGTTGGAAAAGGCCAGTTTCAGCCTTAGACGTTTCAATTGAGAATAACAAGAGGACAAAAATGTGTGCAACTTGCGGTCTCGCGCAGTTGCGACAACAAAAATCTTTTTTTTTTTTTTTTATAATATCAATCGCAAATTTGACCCCAACTTTGTGCTCGGAAATAAGATCTCACATGTATACTGGGTGCTACATCATAAGCACAAACTTATAAAAAATTGGTAAGATTTCTGTGTAAGATGGTGGACAGCGACAGCTGGAATGAAGCCATCTGAGACGCAGTAGACACCGTAGTATATTCTCTTTGCTTGGGCGTATGTAGAAATGGTGCCCGTCTTTCTTGCTTCCGGGCGCGTACCGATTAGAGCTCAACATGCTTTAAACTTTAAAGCAATCCGTGTGGCACACCTTTCGCTGCGGACAGCGGTACTTCGTAGGCTGCGATGCGGTGGACGGAGATTGTCCTCACATGTCACGCTTGGGCGTCTGGGCGGCAGGGACGCGAGTCTCCCCTGAAGGCTCATTCCACACAGAAAAAACATTTCGGCCGACGTCGACGGTCGCGGTGAGTAGGAGGTGCACACGAAGCAACATGGAAAAACTTAGTGTATTCTCAGATGTTACATTCATCATCAATTCCCAGTATAAATGTTCCTTGCGTGGCCGTCCTCCCTTTTGATCAACGCGATCGTCGACGCCGGCCGAGACGCGTGACTGCAAGCTGATGAGGGCGCCGTATACGCCGTGCTCTATCGGCGGACACTTTTTAAGAGGAAAGTACCCCCTATGAACTATTTACACCTTGTCACTGCAAAATGCAGATGGCCGCCGTTGAGGCATTGGCAGTTAGCTTTCTCTGCCTCACCCTAATCACAGGGCAAGTCCGCGAGGGCTGCGACCAGTGATTCCTGATTACATTTACAAATAGTCACCCTCCACGAGTGCTCGTGCGCAGCCGAGCCGTGCGTCAAACGCGAAGAGTCCGCGCTTGTAGTTGCTGTGGTAAGTCCATGTTAAGGTGAACAGTAAACCTCGCTTTCCGCTTTCCACCACCGACGCCAGCCGGTATCCGAATAACAGGAAAAGAGGTGATTCGCAAAACGTGCTTCTTAGAATACAAAAATATTGTGTATAGATTAGATACCTGTATCGTCCAGGACAGGGTTCAAGATGTCCTCTGGTAGCGAGAACAAAACTTACTGGGTTAGCCGGGAACTCTTTTCAAAAACTTGACTCTATTCCGTTATCAGCCAGTGAGCCACATAATCACCCAGTCGGTTGTGCTGGGAAGAGGACTGGTCCGCAGTAACAGCACCAGAGTGTCGAACCGAAATTTTTATCGGTTCGGTTCCGGTTCGGGTTCACGGCTTTCGGTTCGGTTCCGGTTCAGTTCCGGGGAGCAAAAAATAACTGGTTCAAACCGGTTCGAAACAGTTCGAACCGATTTGAACCGCTAAAGTGAGAATATATTTTCCGCGTTGTTCTGGCCATATACACTATTTACGCCGTGAAACGATTAACTATGTAGTTTCTTCTGATCGTCCGTGCCATTTACTTTTGTTTTTACGTACAAAAATATGAAATTCAGTTATTTAATTTTGACGCAAGAGTAGAAGAAAATCTACATTAACGTACATAACGTCGTGTTCATACGACTCAACATCCTTTTGTTTACCAGTAACATATATTTTACCTGAATCAAAATGTTTAAGTACAAGAGTGAAGAGTTGAGCTTGTTGGTACATACCTGTAAATAGATCAGCAGCTTGAAATTTAGACTATACTGTATTTTCTTGTCCTTTCTCCATGTTTAAGTAAATACCCTAAAGTTCAAGCTGATTTATTTACACGGTATAAAATGTTGTCTCGAAGTGGCAGGTCGCCTAAATTACCCGTGATTGGTACAACTTTGGCGTCGCAGTATTAAATGTGAAATCGTGATTGTGTCCTTGAACCAAGGAATTAGATACACATCACATAAAATTATAAAATGAGCACCTAGTGGCCATATATACTACGAAATATTGTTTAGACGAAAATATGCTTCACAATATACACGAACTCATCTCTGTTACGTCACGGCGCGGTGGTGGCGCGTCGGTCGCACTTCCGGTCTGGGGCTGTGGGCGGAAGGCCCCATGTGAGGCGTGTATTCCTGCGTTGTTTTGGAAGGAACCTGACGAAAACATGCCTTTTCGCCAAACCGCCGCGACTGGGGCTGTGCCAAAAGAGTCGAGAAAGGTTTGAAGATCAGTTTTCATGTTCTCGGTTCGTCCGAGAACATGGATATGTGGTAAACCAGCCGCCGCCGGACCACAATTGCTTGGGCGGGAAGCACTTTGGGTTGAATTCACGGATACTTGTGGTCATCAGATTTATTTGTTTTGTTCCAACATGAACGCCGGAAAACCCTCAAGTTGTACGGCCCACCTGCGGACTACGTTCAGTGCGTCTTGAAGTTCGAACGGCCGTCTGATCGTTCGAACTGTCGTCTGCTCTTTCAAACGCTTCTGCTTGTCGTCTGCTCTTTTAGACGACACCGGCCCGTAGACCAAATGTTGGCCCGGTACTTGCGTTAAGAAGTAAGTGCAGGCCTCAAAAGACTTAAGTTTGAAGGTTGGTAAGCAGGCTCGACGTAAACAGTAGATACAAGGAGATGTTGATTATTGTTACCAGCGGCCATCACCGACTTGTTATGCCTGATTCACTTCGTCCGATTCTGCTTGCGATTTTCAGTATCGACGTCGACCATCTCAGATGCGGTTCACGCTTTTGCAGCCCGAGCGACGTCGCGACTGAAAATTGCGAGCGAAATCTCATCATGTGAATCAGGCTTTAGCGTACATTCTGCGGCGTCCACGCGGAATGAATCGCCGCATGTGAGATTATTCACGCGAAGTTTTGCGGTGTAACGAGCTTCGTTGATTTCGCTGACGCCGCTCATGTAGTCAGACATTGTCAGAGAGACGTAAAATCAACAATTCGAAAGCGATAAAGGGCAGGGGGACTCACACCGACGCCGATAACATCGCATTTCAATGGTTTGTTTATGGGCGACGGCGAGCTTGTTGCCCACACCCCCATCGCGCATGCGCGGCGCCGGTGGCGTCCGCTAGGGGCGCTCCGGGCGCTCCGGTTTGTTTGTAAACATGAGTTGGTGTATGTATAAGATGACGACACAACTGAGCTAAAAGCAATAACATTTTCAAAATGTCACGAAAGTTTTAGCATAATTCTTTTCAGTCTATATTTTAGAAACACCGAGCAGCAATCAAAATGCTTGTTGTTGTAAACCAAACATTGTTTACTCTCAGGACTGCATGCATGAGACTAATCATGCAGCAAGGAGTAATCGCAATTGTTCACTCTAATCTATACGCACCTTCGCACTCAGATCGAATCTGGCCCAAAATGGCGCTTGCCCAAGTGAACATGTTTTTATACAGGAGAAGCGGCATAGCCTGGCTGTTGAGGTTTGTTCTTGACAAGATGTCAGTCAATTTAATTTGCAAATGAGCATCACCCTTGCTAATTGATGATTTTAACGCGATAGCGTTAAGGAGCTCATGTCGCATTAAAGCCGATGCCGGTGGCGTGACTGGAAAATCTTGATTGGTCGATAGGTTGATGACGTCAGAGCTACATGCCCTCACGGAAGAATTTCAAACAACTCAGAATGCTCACCTGAAACGTGGCATCACGCGTGGAATGAGAGTGATTAAAACGTGTCATGTAATGCGAATTAAAGGTCGCCATATGTCTCAAATGATTTTGAGACATATGTCGACTGATTGGCACTGTTTGGCTGATTGGCAGTGTCAAACATCGGGTTGCAGGGTACGCCAAAAAGGGCTGTGTGCTCACATGATAGATTGGAAGTCAAATACATTAAATGTTTAAACAAAGAGCGATAATTAATGTTATTTTTCTAAATAATCCCTTACAGAACGCCTTACTCCAAAAAGAAATACGTAAAGATGCAAGCAATGAAATTTATAATTTTACATAAATAGGGCGAAGGACAGACAAAGATACTTAAAATCTTAGTATAAATCACATTTCATCAGCTTGCATCAGTTCGAAACTTCGCGAAATACTGCCTCGGGAGGCTAATGTTATATTCGGTTTTACCTGCACTTGTTTTGGGCCCTCACTTTACAATACTTTGCTTGAATAGTCATGCGCTCTAACATTTCTCTAGGCTGCCATATATCATTACGAGACTGCTATAAAAACTGCACAACTTTACAATTAGGACATCTATTGCTAGTGTTGCGAACATCACATTCACCAGAAAGCTGAACTGTTTAACATGGTATGCACCTGACGTCATCACACTATAGGCTGGTGGTCATTGTGATTTCATCTTGCTGAGAAAATAGAATTCGATGGTGCAGAATGCACGCTGCAGGAGGTTTAAGCTCAGTGAAACTTTGAAAGCCAATTACTTTAAAGGCACGCAATATTTTTCTTAGTGCATCGTCGTGAGGAACGGCACGTGCGTCTGGAACGACAAAAACGTGCTTTTTGGCAAGAGCGTTTATGCACTCAAAGTAGTTTCCGGGGTCACGCTTTTTGGTTTGCGCCAAAGATGCGGAGAAGAGGAACCTTTACAAAAGTATGTTTTTAAAATTAACCCCTCCCCCCCCCCCCCCACACACACACACATTTCATTTTCTTTTTACAGCGGAGCTTTTAAGGGCTAGTTTCCCCAGTATCGCGTCCGTCAGTAAATAAATGAGGACACTAAACTCTGGACAGCTACCGCCATCTATAAATGACGCGGCAACCAGACAACCGGCTTGCCGGTTGTCTGGTTGCCACCGTCGCGCATAGATCGCGGCAACCTCTCCAGCCTTTCCACTCTGGCTTGCCGGCTTGCGGACGGCCGTTATTTCATTCCTACCATAGTACAGCTTCGCTGGTCTTCCTTCTTCACCGAAGTGGAACGGCTGATAGTATTCCCGAGGAATTGCCTCCTCCGTTCGTGTGTGCTAATTCGACAATTTTATTTGTCACCTGTTAACAACAACAATTCACTGCTTTTATTTTGCACCCCATGAAGCTTAAAGGGGTCATAAAACGATATCGGGCTGGAATGTTGATGACTTTTCCGAGGCGTACTGGTCCTAGTCTGACCCAAGTATACTCGCACAGGCCGCCACTGATTCAGAAGCTTCTTTGTCGCGGTGAAATTGCGAGGCTAAAACGAGACTATTTCTTTTAGTCTTGCCCTCGCAAAGATTGATGTCGTTATTGTGGGATCAAACCCACCCGCCTGACGACAGTCAAGCGCGGTTCATGGATTGGGCAGGAGAACTGCGTGAGCACTGTACATCGGCTCGTAACAAGCAATGTCTCGGTGGACACTTGGGTAGTGGCTCGTGTCCAACCACCGCGGTGATGAGTAATAGCCGAACTCTAACAATGCCTGGAGCTCAGCACGCGTTTTCTTCCTTTTCCAACCGCAGCGCGGGGTATGATTAACATTGGCGGCATAAGACAGGCACCAGGCCACGTGGCCGCTAGTTGAGAAAGTGAACGATGCTCATATTTCTCTTATTTTTTTGGCGACTGCCATTGCCTAGAAAAAAGAGCAAAGCCAAGTTCAATCAGTTATTAACGTTAGGGAGTGATACTGAGTAGAATTTAGTAATGTATAGAAAAACTTTTTATAGCTTCTTTAAGCAAAATACAAAGGGGTCGTCACTAAAATCTTTTTTTTGGTATTCCTTCCGTACACACATGTAGTTATATGTAACGTCATATTATTAGGTCGCATTTAGTCATTTCAATACTGCTATTCTCGGGGACATCTTTCGGATGCAGTTCAGCAACAACGAAAACATGTTTGGTGCCTTAATAATGTAAAATTGGTCTTGCAACAATTTTTTTGTACTTTCAATAAATACTGTTAAGAAGTAACCCCTGACGTTGATAGCTTGCGAAAAGATCCATTAGTTTTCTCCTCCACGCAATAGCAGATCCAGAAAAAATTAGGGAAAGAGACAGCTGTCGATCGCATCCTCAACTCGGAATTTGAACAAGCGGGCAGGTGATCTGACGCTAATTATATAGCGTCAGTGTTCATCATAGTCATGCCCTAGGCGGCTAGGGTTTGGAAAGCAAAAGCTTGGGCTGAGCTTCAGATATTGTTAGAGTTGGGCTATTATCATATTTAATTGAACATGAGCCGTTACCCGAATGTTTGGCGACGCTAATTGTCATGAGCCCGAGCACTCGACTAGGGGTTATGAAATCGCTTACGTCACGGCGTCACATGACTCTCGGTGCAAAATCGTGATGTCATGTTACGTCACGCTGTCAACAAGGTTAATACATCTAGTGACTCCCACAAATGAAATCGAGTTGACGCAGGGAGTCATGTTACGTCATGAGGTCACGTGACATTACTTGACAACATGTATTGACACCATGACGTCACGTCACAACGTGACACATGGTTAATCATAGTGCCAATACAAAAGCGCCACGAAAACCCACAATTTACCATACGTTTCAATTCTGTATATGACGATTTGATCAATAGATAGAAATACAGCCTCCAATTTTTTATTCCCATATGTTCATTTGCGATACTAACAAAAAATAAAATAAATTACCTTGAACCGTTTTGAACCGGTTACCGTTATATATTTTTCGGTTCGGTTCCGGTTCAGTTCCAAGATGGCGGCGAAGATTTCGGTTCGGTTCAGTTCCGGTTCGGCTGTAAACAACGGTTATATGTTCCGGCTTTCGGTTCGGTTCGGTTCCGGTTCGACATCTCCGGAACAGCACCAGCCAACTTGGCCCAGAAGTGGTGGTCGTGCTGGTCGCGCTGGTCGTGCCGCCAGATCAGCGGGCCGTGCGACGCCATCGCATTCACAGTTCCCTCATAGTTACACCGCCCGCGTTGAATTCCTTTGATATCCTTCGACGTGAGCATCCTGAAGAACTAACTCACTGTCCCGGCGGCTTCCGTCGCACACTCTAACATAGGCTGCCATCACCGATATGAAAACAAACATCACCCCAGATGCTTCCGATTAGATTCGCATTTCGCACATTCGAAATTCGTCGTTCTTCCACACCGAGAAGGGAAATTACCGTTATGCGCATGCGTGCCCGCTGGCTGCGCCCGCGAGGCGCAAGCCAGCGGTTGCCGCAACTGTCGCCATCTAGAGGAGAGCAAAGTGTTTTTTTCCGGTGCATTATGCGCATAGCCGGCCCGCTTCTGCCGGCCCTGCACGAACGGGCCGCCAAGAATTACAGGGCCGCCTACGGAGCCACCTATATTGCCATTCGCACCATTAAAGAGGAGAGGGGCCACTCCAGCAGTTACGTTGTACACGGCTATTTTGACGGGGCCGGATCAGTTCACGAAGCGCGGTTCAAACAGGCCCGGAATACGGAACCCGGGCCAGCCCGTGCGCCGGAATCCGTAGTGACGTCAGCGCTCCCTCCGTACGGGTGGTGACGTAATTACGGCTTCCGCCATCCGGGTCAGGAGTTGAAAAATTTTCAACTTTTTCCTTCCCGGGTTGTGACGTAGGTTTCCGTATTTTCTCCGCGGCCAATCAGCGCGGCGCGCTTCCCTCCTCCGCCCTCCTTGCCACCGACGTTCACGCGGTTCCGCGTGCGAATGCCTCAGATGCTCCGTGCTTGCTTGCGAGGATGGCTGCGACGGTGAACTTCTTGCCCGTCTCCGACGCGAGGAAGGCTGCAGAGTGCCGCTGCCGCGAAGAGGGCTGAAGTTGCCGCTGCGTTTGACGTACCCGAGAAAACCTATAAATTAATTCAGCTAGTTCAGCGGTACCCCTGGATCTACGACAGGTATCGTAGCGACCACAAGCACCAGGACAAGCGAAAGACCTCGATACTGCTTTTAATACTTTATTCACATGGTTTCGAAGACACGGGAGGTGGATGCAACCCGATGAAACGGCATCTTCAATGCAAATATGAGTGGCCTTCAGAAAGGCCGTTTGTAGAGGCAGGCAGTGGTTGGCTTGCTGGCTGCAAAGAGACCGGAAAGGCAGTGGGATGCACTTAAAAGGTTAAAATGGTGAACGACACCGGTACGCGCTGTAGATGAGTTTTTAGGCAGTACTGTACGACCACTAGCCTAGAATCTTTAACACCCGTCACGCAGTAGTGAAACACGAACGTCTGCTGTTACGATGCTCATCCAGATCGAAACGGGCCGGGGTGGGGATTGAACCCAAGATCCCTGGGTTCTGCAGCGCGAGCTTTCGTGCAGAATTCACTCACAAGCAGCTTGTAAGCACACATCCTAGCTAGCACAAAGGACAAGGAAGCACAACGGGCTTCCGTCATACATGCACTCAAGGGAGCACAACATAGTAAACAGAAAGAGTGTGTCGTATCAGCTGCACATCTGCATGCCATTGCTATTTTTTTATAGCACAGACGCAGTAAAATCTGACAAGCGGGTGAATGTTACGAAAGCTTCTCTCGTGATCCTGCCGCGTTAAAAATGATATAAACGTGGTTCCACTGCGGGAGCGCACGCTCCACGTGAGTATTCCTGCGAGCGACGCGCGGGCCCACGTGGAACGCCACTTGATATATAACATGAAAATAATCCAAAATAAAAAGCAGCACACCCTACCTGGCTCGTGACATTCGGAAGCACTCGAAGAAGTCCCGGCCGTCGGGGTCTTCGTACATCAGTCTCACGATGGTGGCATACTCGCAGAGCGTTTTCCGAGACTTCAGGAGCTCGCGGACGGCCTTTCGCTTCTTTTTCTTCATGCTCCGCAGGTACTGCTCACACGCAGCCGCGAAAGTAGTCAGCCGACGCCAGTCGATAGTTCTTGCATATGTGACGTACCTCATTACACAAAGGTTCATAAGTGAGGCAAATCAAGCTTCGTAGTCGGGATCCTGCCGAGACGACGCCATCGCGAAAAAAAGCGACGAAAACGAGGCACCAGTGCCGCTCTAGACGGAGCGCGAAGCGTGCCCGGCGCCCGGCGTGCCCGGCATCGCCTGCCTCGCCCGCGACGGCGACGACTCCGCTTGACGACAGCCGTTGATTGGTTGCCTGGGGAGCCGCCGTGACGTCAGCTCCCGTATGCCGGGGCCCGTCCGCGCGCCGCTCAAACCAAACCGTGACGTCGGCACCCGTAAACGGACGCCGGACGTGATTACGTCACTACGGATTCCGGCACACGGGCTGGCCCGGGTTCCGTAGTCCGGGCCTGTTTGAACCGCGCTTAAGTCCTGAAAACTTTAACGTCACGGCCATGGCCGTGACGTTTGCCGGCCCCAGATTAAGAGAGTAGCGTCAAACTCGCCAGTGCACGAGGTCCGTGTCTCGAGCGGCCATTGGAAGCCAATGGCGGCGCAGCACTGAAATGAGCGGCCTTGGAAGCGAATGGCGTCGGAACACCCGCTCGTGGCACATGTCCTGCGCGTTGCCACAACAATGGTTGGCGGTACTTGTAAAAAACACGCTTTTATCAATGGGCTTTACGGACCTCTGGATGTGTTTGCGTTTGTCTTGCAAGTAGCGTCAAACTCGCCAGTGCACGAGGTCCGTGGCTCCGAGCGGCCATTCGAAGGAAGCCAATGGCGGCGAAACACTGAAATGAGCGGCCTTGGAAGCTAATGGCGTCGGAACACTCGCTCGTGGCACATGTCTTGCGCGTTTCCACAACAATGGTTGGCGGTACTGGTAAAACACGCTTTTATCAAGAGGCTTTACGGACCTCTGGATGTGTTGCGTTTGTCTTGCAAGTAGCGTCAAACTCGCCAGTGCACGAGGTCCAGTGTCTCGAGCGGCCATTGGAAGCCGAATGGCGGCACAGCACTGAAATGAGCGGCCTTGGAAGCGAAATGGCGTCGGAACACCCGCTCGTGGCACATGTCTTGCGCATTTCCACAACAATGGTTGGCGGTAATTGTAAAAACACGCTTTTATCAAGGGGCTTTACGGACCTCTGGATGTGTTTGCGTTTGTCTTGCAAGTAGCGTCAAACTCGCCAGTGCACGAGGTCCGTGTCCCGAGCGGCCATTGGAAGCCAATGGCGGCGCAGCACTGAAATGAGCAGCCTTGGAGCGAATGGCGTCGGAACACCCGCTCGTGGCACATATGTCTTGCGCGTTTCCGCAACAATGGTTGGCGGTACTTGTAAAAGCACGCATTTATCAAAGGGCTTTACGGACCTCTGGATGTGTTTGCGTTTGTCTTGAAGTAGCGTCACACTCGCCAGTACACGAGGTCCGTGTCTCGAGCGGCCCTTGAAAGCCAATGGCGGCGCAGCACTGAAATTAGCGGCCTTGGAAGCGAATGACGTCGGAACACCCGCTCGTGGCACATGTCTTGTGCGTTTCCACAACAACGGTTGGCGGTACTTGCAAAAACACGCTTTTATCAATGGGCTTTACGGGCCTCTGGATGTGTTTGCCTTGCAAGTAGCGTCAAACGTGCCAGTGCACGAGGTCCGTGTCCCGAGCGGCCATTGGAAGCCAATGGCGGCGCAGCACTGAAATGAGCGGCCTTGGAAGCCAATGGCGTCGGAACACCCGCTCGTGGCACATGTCTTGCGCGTTTCCGCAACAATGGTTGGCGGTACTTGTAAAAACACGCTTTTATCAAGGGCTTGCGAGATCTCTGGATGTGCTCGTTGTCTTGCAAGCAGCGTCAAACTCTCCAGTGCACGAGGTCCGGTCCCGAGAGGGCCTTTGCAAGCCAATGGCGGCGCAGCACTGAAATGAGCGGCCTTGGAAACAAATGGCTGCGGAGCATTTATCAAGAGGCTTTATGAACCCTGGATGTGTTTGCGTTTGTCTTGCGAGTAGTGTCAAATGGGCCAGTTCACAAGGAATTGGTGTTGAGGTCACGTGACGTCCTAAATCGCGCGGAGACTGAACTTGTTCATAGGTGACGTGAGACCAAGTCATGTGACGTCATTTTCCACTCTAAATTTAGCGGGGAAACTGAATTGGTGTTGCAGTCACGTGGCATCAATTTTAGAGCGCAGCTCTTGAGGCGCCCGTTTCCGGGTTGAGCGGCGTCGCCGTCGGCGTAACCGCGCGGTGCATGATGGGTAAATTTCCCCGCTAAATTTAGCGGAAAAAGTTTCCCCGCAAAATCTAGCGGAAGACTTTTTTTCTTGCTAATCTAGCAGTGAAAATTTTCCCCGCTAAATCTAGCGGAAAATTTTCCCTCGTTAAATCTAGCGGGAAATTTTCCCCGCTAAATCTAGCGGACAATTTTCCTGCCAAATTTTGCGAAAAAATTTTCCCCGCTAAATCTTCCCTGCACATATTTAGCGGAAAATTTTCCCCGCTAAATCTAGCGGAAAATTTTCCCCGCTAAATTTAGCGGAAAATTTTCTCATGCTAAATCTAGCGGAAAATTTTCCCCGCTAAATCTAGCGGTAAATTTTCCCCTGCTAGACTCTAGCGGAGAATTTTTCCCCGCCAAATTTGAGCGGAAAATTTTCCCCGCTAAATCTAGCGGGGAAATTTTCTCCCCCGCTAAATTTAGCGGGGAAAACCCCCCCCTCCCTCCCCCGAGGCGTCACGTGACCCCCCTCCCCGAGGCCCACGTGGCCCCCCCCCCCCGTGCCTTCCCTCCTGCTCAAGAGCTGGGCTCTAATTCGGCGTTACAGGGAGTTGTAAACGGCTTTCATTTTTTTTTCAGCTAAATTTTAGCGGGGAAACTGTGGGAGGAGGGGAGGGCTTGGAGGAGGATGAGGGGAAAACAGGGAAGAGGAGAAGGGTGAGGATAAGGGGAGGAGGAGAGGGTACGGAGGAGAGGGGCATACTCTTCCTCCGTGTACCCTCCCTCGTTATCCTCAAGAGCTGCGCTCTAATTTCGCATTACAGATACTTGTAAACGTCTTTCTTTCTCTTTTCTCCAACGGCCTTCTTTTTATTTTTTTGCCGCTGGTGAAATATTCTGTACAAAACCTTCTGTCGGGCGACTCCGCTCAATTCCGAAAAATTTAGGCTTACATGTGATTCCATTTCACAAAGTACTAAACAGCTCTCTTACGTCTTCGGATTCAAGCTAAATGTGGAATATTATTTGTGTGACCTCAATTTAAGCATCAGCTGATACCGAAACCGAAACTTCGGGTTGCGCCAAAGGCACCATTGATCTTGTGTCATCAGAGCCGCGGCCACGTCACGTCGAACCGCGTGGTCTTGTGACGTTCGTGGGGGCGAGGTACAGGACACACGACGCGGGCAGGTCGCTTCGCATGGCGTGGACGGTGATGGCCCGGGGGAGAGGGGGAAGGGGGGAGGAACACGAAAGAGGAGAGGGGGGAGCGAGAGAAACGGGACATGCGAAAAACGCGCAGTGCAGCGCAAACTAGCGCATCCGCGTTACGGTGATCACGTGGATGCCGTAGAGCCAACACCGGGAGGAGAAACTCATGACGTCATCGTTCAATTTCGCTCTAAGAGAAAACAAAACAAAACGTGAGAATGGCGCAGTCATGCCTCAGGCGTAGTGGTTCGCTTGCCGCTCCAACTCCGTCGCATTGACTGCGCTGACGATTGCGCCTCGCGTCGCACGCTAGAGTTGGCAGATTTCGGCGACTTGGCTTATTTGAAAGTTTGCTGGCCAGTTTATTAAATATATAGACGGAATTAGATCGTAATATTTGACATGGGGTCTCTCCTATATGATGCGTCACTGAAGAGGGCTGCATAGTTTTCTAAACATCAAAAATGAAGCGGAGTTGCCCTTTTAAGCGTAAATCACTTATGTGGTTGAGCGTATTATTTCTTGCTGTGCCAACTACACATAGGTATCGCTTCTAGTCACTGAAAAATGCTAAATTGATTTTAAACGTCTGCGGATAATTTTTCTAAGCCGGACTACGATGGACTAAATACCCGGACATCAGCATGGCCGTCATACAGATGTGCATTGAAACGAATGCACGATATCTGCATCCCACACAGCTCGAAACAAAAGCAAAAGCAGTAGAGAAATGTTGCATATCGTTTATTGCTCTATAAATGTACATATCAAAATAATCGAAATGGCATTTACCTTGAAACCAGAGCAGAGGTGTTTCTTTACTCCCGTCTCAAGGCAAATGTCACCGTGCTTAACTCTCACCAGTGCACTCGCTCCTAATCCTCCTGTTCGATCCGTACAAAAATAGCTTAAGTTATTTGCATGGCAGCAATGTCTATTACCGCCAAGACTTTAGGGTGCTATTTTGTGCTGCCCGGTGAAACGCGGGTGAAATAATAACAAATAAAAACATCACACGAAACACACTCTTGTTTAGAATTACAAACATACGTGTGTCCAAGTTCGGTTCTTTGCAGTTTCTGGATTACTTTTTTTTTCGTTGCATCAACGTGACAATTTGGTGATGAGCACCATAGTCTGTTGCAGGTTAAGAATAGCGGGCCAAGCTCCTCCCCAGAAAAGCCCTCAACTCTTACCACAAGATGGCAGAGGTCATCCTGGCGATATCTCACACTGCCTGGTGACAGTTACAAATGGGCCGAGAGGAAGGAAAGTTGGCTTAAAAGGGCGGAGAAGGAATAACACTTTTGGTTCTTTTGGTTTCTATAGCTAGGTGGCGCGAGCTACCGCCCGTTATATATGGTACAGCCGTTAGCATCCCCACCCATTCGCCACGCTCAATTTTCAACGTCGCCTAGAGAGGCAAACGCGAGTGAGGATTGGACACGAATGCCGCGTCCGCATTCGGCCGAGACTCGTTCGACTCCGATCGGCGAGGACCCGAGCCGCGCGAACGCGGGTCAGCGACCCGCGTTCGCGGCTCTTTTGCTGACGTCAGAAATTCAGCCCTCGGGCCTCGTTATATATATTAGGTGTTGACGCTGGAGAGGAGGCAACCACGATTCACGGCGGGCAGACAGCTCTGTGGGAAGGAATGGTCCCGCTATCCTAAACCAGATCTATACACCAACACAGTCTTTCAAGACCGCTTTGCCCCCACCAGGTGTGGGCACTGCGCGTGCGCAGAAACCGAAAATTCACGTCACGACGCGTCGCCTTTGCGCGTTCGCCGTCACCGACTAAGGTAATCGCGCGCGGCGAATGCGGCGTGATATCTCGCAGCTTTCGTCCGCGCGTGAATGGCGTAGAGGACGGTTAAAAACTTGGGTGTCACGAAACGTCTTGTCCGAAACTTCCAACTAATGCCCTTGAAACCGCCGAAAGTACCTCTTAATTCGGCAGTGCTGACTCGCACTCGTTACGTTACAAGAAGAAAAAAAAACATATCACAGTCGTCGTTCTTTTTGTGTGTAAACAAAGCAATGTATGGATGATAATTGGACCGCCGGACAGGGACTCATGGTGGGATGACGACCTTGGGGTAGGAGACGCGAGGACATCGCTCTCCCAGTGGCTTGCCCTTCTCGTAGTTGTAGACGTAAGGGTCCTGCGCAAGAAACAAGATGGCCGAACGACTCCGTGAGAATACGCTCGCAGCGCAGCAGTCCCACTGCTCGTGCGTCGTACGATAGACGCGGCGCTCCATGCAGACACGATGACAGAAGCACCTGCGGACACGACTCGAGCATATCGGGAAAAGCCTGGTAGACCTCGCACGTGTGTAGGCTTAGAACACGTCTCCAGACAACATATTGTGGGACCAATTCGAGAGGAAGTCGTACGAGGAAGAAACACGCTTCAGACAGTGTCTGTAGACTGTCTTTTGTGTGATGTATTAGCAGTGTGAGGAGCGCGGCTTAAAGGGACACTGACAGGGTATTAATGCTCGCCAAGGTTTTGACTTGTGCATGAACTATGAGAGCCCAGCTACCCAGAACACAATTTGCGGCTCCAAATTCGTTTTCTTTCCACCCGAAAACCGCCGATCGAGAACTGGCCGGTTTGTGTCGCGCTCACTTTCTTCTCCGAGGTCACGTGCCGTTTTCTATGGTTTAGACACAACCACCAAAGATAATCAAAGTCGTGCGTTATCGAAGGCACACACTCAATACTAGAAATGGACAAAAAATAGGGTACCCATTTTTTTTTTGTGGCTCCTAAAAAACTAAAAATTCGTTGATTGAAAAAAAAAAAAAGTTGCACAGCCACGGGAGTTTTGGTATCCTTTATCCTCCTCTATATTCCTTCTTCCTCCCCAGTCCAATTTCGGTCTCGAGCACTTCCATTTTTTTTTACTTTATTAAATATATACGTGACACTGTAGCAAAATATAGATTGGGTAGTCTTATGACACCATAATAAATCGCCTGGCAAGAAATAAAATAAAAATGGAGGGGGAGGGGTGTCAGTGTCCCTATAAGCGTGACTTGTTTGGTAGCCCTATGCTCGAATCCACCTCGAGCACCAGTAAAAGAAATGCCCGGCTTCTTGCGGAAAGTGACCAATTTCCCCTTTGTCCGTTGAATTAAGATGGTGTATCTTAGGTTCGCTCTTTTATTGTTTTATAAAGTCGCACACGTTTCAAACGCCAAAAGCATCGTTGTTTTGTTGTTTTTCCTTCGAAAACCCAAATCTGGTTAGAACTACAATGTACTAGAACTACAAACCTTGTTAGAACTAACAATGCACAAAATATTTTTTTTTTCGAGATGTGACTAACGAATAGACGATTGCAAGCGGGTCGACTGGGCGCCGCCATGTGACAAGCCCCGTGCAAATGCAAGCTCGCCAAAGCTAGGCTTACGCGCACGCTGCACGTGCTTGGAAGGGCGTACCTCTCCTCCCATATACTTGGCTAGATTCTGCCTGTCGACGTAATCCAGGATGCCGTCCTTGGTGGTGAACCGGATCCTCTCGACGCCCTCCGAGGGAAGCATGGTCTTGATGATCTTCCACACCGCTAGAGACCAGAAGGAGAGACCATTGAGGAAAGGGGGACTTTAAAGTCCCTCCACGGGCCATTCTTGCCCATGTTGATCTCACTGCGCGACGTCACAGTATCACGTGACGTGGTCACGCTACGTGACGTCACGGTTTCACGCGACCTGACATCGGATGACGTCAGGTCACGTAACATCGGTTTCCCCACTACAGTTAACGGGGACATCATCATAGTGTCAGGTGACACGACGTCATGGTGTCTCGTGATATCAGAGTATCACGTGATCGGGTAAATATCTCCGCTAAATTCCGATAGAGAGTGCTACTCGCCAAAAGATCCCACCAAGTACTATCGCAACTCCATTGCATTTGACAGAATGTATACATGGCTTGCACTGACGTCACATCGCATACTTTGGACCACCATGTAAGAAGAGGAGAGGGAAGCTGCTTTTGTAAGAATTTCGAGTGACAGGTTAATCTTCTATAATCTTCTGGGAGGAGAATAGCGACGTCTGTGCAAATGCGGGAGGCACAAAAGAGGATCCTGGCAAGAGGGAGCTCCTCCTTCTCCTCTTCCTGGTGGTCATCAGAGCGCTCTTTGAATGATGTCACTTGCAAGCTATGTATGAGCCAGGCGAGGCATTTTTTCGGTGGGTTTTAGACAAGAACAGAGGTGCTTCATTTTATGGTTTGGAAGACGTCGCATAGGTGTTCCAGATAACAATCCATACCAAGTCACGATAAAAAACAACAACAAAAACGATCAGAAATGAAATGAATCAAACATTTTGGTGGCGTCGCGTGCGCGGAGAAAGAGAGAGAGAACGAAAATGCACGCCTGACGTTTCGATGACGCATTTATATTTATTTATTTAAAGCGGGGAATGCTTTTTAACGCTTCCGCCAACGTCTACTTCAAGAAACTGATCAGTTGTTATCGCTCTATTTTAGTATTTTTAACCTTATTGTTAGAAAAGGGATTGGCAAGCGCTCGACTAACTCTTACCGTTGAGGATCCAAGGCATGTTATGAACGATGATATAGCCTGGAAGAAAGGCACAAGGTACAACGCAATTAGGACTTCTTCATTTAAAATATATAAAAAAAGATTAATGATTCCAAACACTGACAGACAGGGGTTTCCCCAATAATTGAAATCCAGGGGGGTGTCTAAATTTTTTTGGGGGGTTAAAGGGGTGGGGGCATTACGAATATAGCAGTCGTTGTGAATTAAGGGGTGCCTTCGGAAAAACGAGGGGGGTCTACACCCTCCTAGGGGGGTCTAGAGAATCCCAGTGACAGGTACACTATATACGGCATCCCAGTCTGTCTTAGTTTCCAACATCGGAGGCTAGTGGTAAGAGCATTTTGCTGAGAGATTTCTCCAAACGAGATCGAAACAAATTAACACTAAAAAGCGTGAGTTTTTTGTTTGTTTTTTGTTTCAGTTTAATACTTATGCACACGTTGAAGAGTCCATAGACCCTTTTCAGAACCCCCTAAAGTAACATGGGTGGTCGCCACTTCTTCGGCACGAAGTGCGTGACTGAATTAGAGTCCTCGCCGAAACGCTTTCATAGCACCTCGTTTTAAATGCCAATTGAGCCGAGTTTACGCCCTCGTGTCCAATATATGCTCGGAGTGTGTGCCCGAACAATGGCGGACATTGATCATTGGCGCAGCAGGACGAGCTCCTCCCTCCAAGCCCTCCACTCTTTCCACTTTAACACAGCGAACGCAGGAAAGGAGGCGAGACAATCGGCCCTCCTCTCCCTCCCTCCTCACCAGCCTTCTCTATGCGAGGGTGGAAAGAATCGAGGGCTTTGCGGGTGGAGCGCACTTTCTTTTTTTTTTCAATTCTGAATTATTTCTTGAACTTACCCAGCGCCCACGGGTAGAGATCTCTGAACACCACGATGATGAATTTGATAAGCTCCATATCCTGCAGCATAAAGATAAACGAGAAGCGTACGTCAGAGAGTTCCGCAGATATCACCAACATGCTTCGCTGTTCTAGCACAGGGGTGGCCAGGCTGACCCGGCCTAAGAGCCGTTAACAAAACCACGAAACTCTCCAAGAGCAGTCTTGAGGAGTAAAGGCAGAAAAAAAAGGGGGGGGGGCAAACTTTTGTCTAGAGAGATTGAATCAAACTTGAACTACCGTATACTGTATCCGAGTCAAAAGCAGTCCAAGTGCATGCGTAGGGCAGCAGTAGCAGAAGACTACCAAACTGCAACCTTCTTTCAATTTAAAAACTCGTTCCATTTCATCTTTTCGGGGAAGTTCTCGTGTGACCGGGAGTGAGGCCGGAGAGGCTATGTTTACTAGGGGAGCCGCGAGCCGCACTTTAACAAGCAAGCAGGCCCCATGCGCCGCCTCGCGAGCAGCAGCTTGGCCACCCTGGTCTAGCATATGTCTCAAAAAGTAGGTTTACACAACTCAAAACAGAGTTTCGAAATTGGTGACCTGCAGACGCGCAGTAAGATAACATTTTCATCCTCGAGCGTTTCTTTTTGTTGGTTTAATAACAATTTATAGATCATTTGGCTGGTACTTGTGCTGGGCGTTTATTTAGATAACGGGAAGTTTGTCAAGCCCAGTGAACGCGGGGTGTCTCCGCCGTAGATGAGCAATTTAGCCAGCGCATTACAACTGCCAGCCTGGGTACTTTATGGTGCATCACACAGCGGAGATACACGACCGCACGCCGGTACGATGCTCATCCAGATCGAAACCGGCAAGGGCGAGGATTGAACCCAGAGCCCTGAGTTTCGCAGCGCGATGCTTTTGCTCCACGTGCACCGATTTGGCGTCGCGCTAACACACTCGGCCACCGGTCCCCTTCGTAACTATCCTATCTCCTAAATACTTTTTTAAATCATAAAGCTTTTTGTTAGTTAGTGGTAATAATAAACGCTTTGACATTAATAATCACATGTGACGGGAATCGCGCTGTCTCTTTCCACGCGTGTATAAAAACAAAAGTGCAATTGCGAGGCACTCGCATTCTCTTCCTCAACCGCCCGTTTTTCTTCCGACCAGACCTTTAAACAAGCATAAAAAACCAGAAGAAACATACAAACAAACAAACAAATAAATAAACGCTGGAGCCACTAGCTGCTTCAGAACACTGCGCATCACTGGCAGCTTCCACTTCAGGGTCCTGTTAAGGGGATATGCCTATTTCGCAGAATTGTGAAGGGTAATGGGGGATCGGTGGCTGAGTGGGCTAGCGGGCACACCAGCTCGGAGCGCGTGGAGCGATAGCTCGCGCTGCACAACCCAGGGATCCTGGGCCTCGATCCCCACCCCTGCCCGTTTCGATCTGGATGAGCATCGTACCGGCGTGTGGTCGTGTATCACTACTGCGTGGTGCACGTTAAAGACCCCAGGTTAGCGGTTGTACCGCACTGGCTAAATTGCTCATCTACAGCTGAGACACCAGACGCCCCTGGAGGCAGACTAACTTCCGGCTGTATAAACATACACACAACAATTTGTTTTGTGAAGAATAATCAATGCGTTGTGCAGAAGGAACACCGTCTAGAAAAAATCATTTCACTTTAGGCGAACTGCGTCTCATACCCTTGCCACGGTAAAAATTTAATACCATTTCCATATTGAATGACATTAAATGATCGGCCATAGCTGCGCCAGGAGTGGCGCACGCTGATTGGCTCATCAGATTTGTCGTTGGACTTGAAATGATATTCAAATTGTGTGGCAGTGTACCAGATACACTGAAAAAACAAATCGTAGAGAAAAAAAGTGCACTGACCACATTGCTGACGCCTGCGTCCGTGCAGTCGAAGATGACTGTTACCCTGAGGGCATCGTGCTCGTACAAGATCTTGTCGACGAAGTACGCGAAAGAATTTCTTCATCAAGTCCACCACGGACGATTCCTTCCGATGAAGTTTCACCCGAAGCGTAACTGTAGGAAACGATCGACCAATTAAAAAATACATTTTCCTACTATCGCGAGGATGAACGGAACGTATTGGACAATCAGACTGAACACACCGAATCAGGCGGTGGCTTGTGCACCCCAGCGAGGAGTGTGAACGTTAAGGCATGATTCAAAATGATGACAGAAAAAGCTGCCCCAAAAGGAGCAATACGTAAT